>JAFFST010052586.1:225358-249268 GCA_022414735.1 Noturus placidus
ACTTAGGGTTCAGTGTCTTGCCCAAGGACACTTCGGCATGGGATCACCCGGGCCGGGATTCGAACCACCAACCCCACGATTAGTGGATTAGTGGACAACCCGCTCTACCGACTACCGACCACAGTCGCCCGAAACAAGACACTATGTATAAGACAAGACACTATGTATAAGAGTTGGGTTTATAGTTACAAATTCATGTATTATTCTGTTCCATGATGTTTATGTTTGAAGCTTTGTTTTAAAAAGGGACCTATTACTTATAAAATAAAGATTATTATTATTATTATTATTATTATTATTATTATTATTATTATTATTACTGGGGACAGTCATATATTTAAGATATTCTGAAATACATAACTGTTAGTTAAATTAAACAAAATGTACCAAAGGACTGGTCATGTTCTCCCTGAGAACATGTCAGTATCATAGTATTTTTTGTCATTGTACAATGTTGGCCAGTGAATGTCTTGCGGAGCTGAGAATCTCAGAAACTGAGTTGTGGGTGGTGGTTAAAAAAAGGTCTACACTCTCGGAAAATCTAGGGCGGGGGGGATGATCATTTCTTTAAAAAGTGGTACTTCCTTAATTCCTTATATAAGCCTTATGCAAGGTTTAAACCTCAAGTATTTTTTTTTTTGCTTTGAATCAAATTTTGATGTATTTATTTATTTATTTATTTATTTAATGCCAAGAAGCATACTATGAAGCTTCATTAAAAAAAACGAAGCCCTTATTGTTTTTTATTTATTTATTTATTTACACATCCTGACCAAGGCAAAGACTTTGGAAAAGTATGTCTGGAAGATCGCATACAATATTTTTTTTTTCTGTTACAGATCCTGTCCTAATATTTGGTCTAATTTTACCAAGCTAGAGCCAGTATCGCTAGGAAATCAAAGTTCCCAGCGCTTGCGGGGAGTAATTTGACACTTGAACGCTGGCGGTCGGGAACACTCGCCAGCTCACAATAAAACACAATCCTCTGATGTCTGTTGCAGCTATGCCGCAAATTCCACTCTTATGCATTCATCTCTCAGCTGTGCTCTTTTCATTAAGCTGGGTTGTCAGAGGGAAGTAGGAAGGACAGAAGGGTGAGGAAAGGGAGGATAGGATGTAGTGATGTTACGTGCAGCTGGAGAACATCAGTCAGCTGATCAGATTGTTTGCACTGAAGCAGTTGTGATGTTTGAGTGGAATCTGCCACTGTCCTACTATCACCACATTTAAAGACAGAGCAGAAGGATAGCTGTCTCCTGGGCTAGCCAAGACATTCCTCAAAAAAAAAAAGAAGAAAAACTCTTTTCAGTTTCCTGCCATAAATTTTTAACTTGACCCATTAATTGTAAGGTAATTACACTGTCTCAGAACACCTAGAGCCACAAAATGTATTAAAGCACCACATAGGCAGTGGGGTTTTGAGTATTTATTAACAAGACTTGTATTAATTATGAAGAAGGCAGATGGATTGAAATGCAGACCTTTAGCAGAACAATGCACTGCTGCATTGAGAGAGAGAGAGAGAGAGAGAGAGAGAAAGAGAGAGAGAGAGAAAGAGAATTATGAAAGCGTTGAAGATGTCAGGCTGAAGCAGGTGCATCTGACAGGGTGCTCATTGGTTCCTATGGTTGCAGTTAGAAGTAAAGACAGGTTGATGACAGGGGTGGCTCACCCCAGGGCTCTTCCTGTCCTCTGATACAATTAGCCAACTTTCCTGTATTACTTCAAATTAAATTTTCATCAGTCTGAATAATGTTGTAGAAGTGAGGCAATAGGAAGGCCGAGAACCTTGTGATGAATAGTATCCACTGGAGTCAATGTAGTTTCGAGTTTACAAATTATTACGGATTTCTACTGAATCTGAATGAGTTTTATATCCACAGGAAGGTAAAAGGAAGAAGGAAGTATATCTGGTATTTTCATTTTCAGTTCTGTCCAAAGATTGTCCAGAGCGTTAGGATTTTTTTTTTTAATAGGACAAATTATGTAAATGAAAAAAATGGACACTTCTAAACTCAAACAGATCCCACAATGTTTCAAGCAAAGTAGCTGTTAACAAATTGCTTTACCCATGTGTTTATCCTGTCCACTGTATATCTCATCATCATTAAGAAAATCATATAGGATCCAATTCGTAAAGCGCAAAAAACATGGTGCTGCCATCCACCCGGCCTCCATTGTATTGCCCACAAGACAACCTTCATTTTGTTAATGATTATTCTATCCTTTTAATAATAATCCTCACTTTTAAGTATTCCTTAGACAGGTCCTGATCGTACAGTCTTTCCTTATACAGATCTTTCTGCTGTGATACAACCCTCTCGGTTATCACCTAGCTCCTGTGTTTCAACATGTAGTAAATGTGAATTGAGGTAAGAGATTTTCCAGTCTTGATAAACCCTGTTTCCTGTGTTTACTCTGGGCAACCGCCATGACAGATTGTGATGCAACTCCACAGAAATCTCTTGGTTTTTTTTTTTCTGGGTGAGCTGAGGCAGCCTCGTTGCAGAAGCATCAGACTACAATATTGTTTGTAATATTTGTAACCATGAGGAATGGTGAAATTTTGTCTGGCCAAGTTCACTCCAGAGCAGGAAGAACAAGAGGAGGAGTCATATGCATGTATTCTGGCCTTATGCTTTTGCCTTAAAGCAATGTGGTGGCGAAAATTAATCCAGATCATAGAAGCTGTGGTTTATTTTAGAAATCACTTTTTGTCAGGTATTATATGGTCTTTGACTGGCTATTCTAAATTGCCCTTTGATGTGCAGTGGTGCACTATGATGGACTGATGTCACATCCAGGATGTATTCTCACTGCACCCAGGGTTCCTGGAATAGGCTCTGCACCCACCATGACCCTGAACAGGATAAAGCAGTTATGTATTAGTTATGTGCTCATTATCAGCTTTTCACTTTCAAATAAGCTGTTTTGTAGCTATATGCAGTCAGTGCAGCTTTTGCTACATATAAAATATAAAACATATACAACATTCACTTTCAAGTCTTCACGTAAAATAAAAGAAAATCTGAAATCATGGAATTGCCAACATATCCTAAATGTGTAATCACATGAACAGTGTATTTGGTCCGTGCGTTTCATAAAATATTTACAACTAGACAGTGTGATTGTATCTTCCTCATCTAAGGCCACAGCTTTATCCCCATCAAAGCACAGCCATTTTATTTGAACAGACAACAAAGAAACGAATTTCAACCTAATACACCCTCCTGCTTACTATTCCACCACGTGCTTCTTTTTGGCCTCAGCTCAGTGTCAGTGGTCCCAGAACTCATGATTTGTAAAACAGGGCATGTGGATTAGGCGTAGTTATTTACTACTGTTCTACGAATGAGAAGGGAAATCTCTTTTTTTTTTTTTTCGTCTTTTTATTTTTTAAACAGCAAACCGGATGTGTTGTATTGTAGGTGCTTGTACTGTGTATACGTGTGTTGTACTGTCAGCTTCAGGGGAAAGGTTAAAGGCTATAGTAGGATGGAGGATGATGGAGAATGTGGGAAGGATTGATGGTGAACAGGTTGCTTTATATTCATTAGACTGACATTTAAAAAAAAAAAAAAGGTTCAGCATCAGTTGAATTGCAGTATATCATCTCTTATCATTGTCACTTCAATTTTTTTGTGTTCGGGTTGTCCGTCTGATTGAGATTCTCGTGAATGTTTGTAGTATTTACAGTATATGGAGTTAACGTCATAACCAGCGAGACAGATTTTGGAATAGATCCAAAGATTCTCAAAGTCACAGCGAGGTCACTTCTTCTGAAATAGTTTTTAAATAATAAATAGTTTCAATAGTTGCCCTTCTGTTTGCAGTACATTTTAATGGTATTTCAGGCATACACATGGTGGTGGAGGCATCCCTGTCCACACCATTAGCGTTGAGTTCTAGTTGTTCTGCAGAGCAATGCTCATATTATTAATAAGCTTTATTACTCCTTTGTGGATGCATGCTTAATGTTTATTTTGACAGAATAAAAAGTTATACATTAAGATAGATAGATCCTTTATTTGTCATTGTAGGTAGTACAACGAAATTTGCAGTGCTTACCCGTTAATACATCATTCATACATTTAAATAAATAAAACAAGAAATTAAAATAAAATAAGAATAATACCCAAGTATACCCACATACCCCACGTAAAAGTACATTTTATCATTACATATATTTATTTTACAGCCAAGTGTATACAGTGTTACTTAGAATTAATTAGCAGTATTGAGTGTGATAATTGCTGTAGGATAAAAGCTGTGTTAACACAGCTACTGTGTCTGCACTGTAATTAATAAATAATATTTATTTCTCTTGTCCTTTCTTCTCTCTCTACAGTGGTCCATGTAGTCTCAGCTCCCTGGCTAAAGGATCCTTTCTGGCCTTTCTGGTTCCTCCACATCACCCAGTCGCCCAGGATTCTATCACAGCACTCTTTGGGTGAGTTCTTGCAGTGGGTTTCATGCTTAAGACAAAGCCTGGGAGCTCATCAGAGAACTGGGTCTGGTGTATATATAGTATAGTGTATGGACATAAAAGTGAAGGAAGGCAGAAAGAGATACATGTTCCAGAACATCTAGAGAGGCTGGTAGCTGAGGCCACATACTTCCCAGATGCAGAAGTGCATTGTTGATGATGTCTGATAGATATACTGCTGCTGATAAAACTCCTGGTTTATTTGCTCAGAGTCCTTTATGCACAGTGTTGGACTATTCATTAAAAGGTTTTATGAGTTAATGTTTTATGATATGTGTAAAAATTACAGAATACAGCTGTTCTTTTGGAAATTCAGAGCCTGAGACCTTATGGGCCCATATTTTTTTTCTTCTACTTGTCATAACAGTGCCACTACCAAACTGTTTGCTCACCAGATCTGGAGCTGTTAACCTTGGACAGTGACTTCAGCTATTTATTTAGTCTGCTCTGGGTTAAAAGGGCCACCAAATTGGCGGAAGTCTTTCTCTTGAAATCATAGACTCACACATTTTGCCTCTTCTCAGTGGAAATCCTTGAGATTTGTCTGTGATTATTATTCCACTTTTTTGTTCAAGCAACATTATCTTCACTTAGTTCTTTTGTTCTGGTAAATTTTTTTTTTTTAGTTATTCTGGTAAAAAAAAAATGTTTTACGTAGATATTGATAGAATGTGGACTTGGATATGAACTTGGGAAAGGAATGTGTGTGTTAAACATACGTTTACCCACAGGCTAAAAACTGTTACAAAGCGTTCAAAGGTTATTACAACTTTTTAGTCTTTCTACCTTGAGGCCACATTGTTTAAAAATTTTACAACTATTTATAAATCGTCCAACCACCAGGATAGAAAATCCTTTTTTACAAAAAAAAAAAAAAAAAAAAAGAAGAGAAAAATGGATATAATTTCAACGAAGTATAGTGTTAAAAGGCATCCTGGGAGAACGACAGTTAGTCATTGCCTCTACAGCTGTTTCCTGACATTTCTGCAAAATGTTGTGGAAAATTTAATGAAGGCTAGCTGGTTTCAGTCTTACCCAGTGGAAAGTCTTACCATATACAATTAAGACCCACATGAAGCCTCACTTTTTCCTGCTTTCTTTTGTTTTTCCCTTTTGTAGCGCAGTGTTCTCTGCTTCATCCAGGCAAAATATATATTTAACAACTACAGTTGTACACCATAAAGCATGGCCTATAATGTCACTTCTTTACACTGTCTGATCTTGGCACATTTTTTGCAGACATCACCATAGATGCAATCAGTAGCAATTAAAGATTGAAAATGTCAGCAAAAATTATCTCTTTTTTTTATGATGAAAGACAGCTTAAATAGACTAAATTAGCAATAACACTGCATTCTGTTTTGCTGTAATTAAAGTAATTCTGGCTATTTCTGAAACATTCCCATTCTTAATTAACAAATGAATAACTCTTATAAAAGATCAAACTTTATGCCTGTGTGTATATGTTTACATGACTCAGCAAGGTCATGCTAGTAGTTGTACTCTGGGGACGTAACTGAATATGAATACATTATACGGTACGTATTGAACAGATAATGTGTTCTAAACAGATGCAAATACAGATACTTTATATTATATGTCACAAATCTGCTGATTTTCGACTCAACAAAAATTAAGAAAACCTGTGATTCGACTTTGACTTTCATCAATGACTTGGACTCGAGCCCTTTGAATTTGGTACATTTTCAAACATCAATTATTCTTTTTCCCAACAAACAAGACATTTTCAGCAAATCGGCATCAATCCTCATTTCCACGGTTAATATTCAACCAGTTCAACAGCCAGTCAACCTTCCTTAGACAACGAGAAGTCTTAAATAGCACTCATTTCCCGACGACAGAGACAATCCTGAAGTAGCCATCTCACATATAAAGTAGCTTTCGCTTACAAAAAATCATATAGAACCTGTGGTTCAAGAATCAGCCGCAAAAGCAACAACTTCAAACTTTGTTTAGCATTTGAAATTAGCATAGATGGGTACACTTAGTGAAAATAGTCTACACCTCATCTCATGTGAAACTGAACTGAAATATTTAGAGAAGCCATGCTTGTCTCAAATAACTATATTTTTCCACTGAGTTATAAAGTTTGTCTAGAAAATGATGAGCAGCATTTTTTTTTTAAATCCTGAATGGGGCGGCTGTGGCTCAGTGGGTAGAGCGGGTTGTCCACTAATCCACTGATCGTAGGGTTGGTGGTTCGAATCCCGGCCCGGGTGATCCCATGCCGAAGTGTCCTTGGGCAAGACACTGAACCCTAAGTTGCCCCCGATGGCAAGCTAGCACCTTGCATGCAGCTCTGCTACCATTGGTGTGTGAGTGTGTCTCATTTGTAAGTCGCTTTGGATAAAAGCGTCTGCTAAATGAATAAATGTAAATGTAAATGAATGATTTGTATAAATTTTCTAGATTAAAAGGATAGTTCACCCAAAAATGAAAATTCTGTCATCAAATACTCCCCCTCATGTCGTCCAAAATCCATGAAGACATTTTAATGAAACCTGGGAGATTTCTGTCCCTCTGTTTACAGTCCAGTAACCAAAACTTTCAAGCTCCAAAAAGTTCATAAAGGCATCGTAAAAGTAATCCATGTGACTCCAGTGGTTTAAACCCAATTTCATGAAGCGATATGAATGCTCTGTGTGCGCAAAAAATTAAGTCTTTATTCGCAAAATATCTGACACAAGATCTCTGATGCCCAATCATGAGAGAATCAAGACACATGCGTGTTGTGTTGATGCGGGAGTGGACATAAAATGCCAGTCCTCCTCTATGTCCAACTCTGCAGACATTTGTTATTATGTGACTCAGGTTGTGTACAGCGTCCCTCTTCATCTGCTGTAAACAGTGCAGCACTTCCAGAGAGTGGACTGTCAGAAATTTCCCAGGTTTCATTAAAACGTCTTCATTTCTGTTCTGAAGATGAACGAAAGTCTTATGGGTTTGGAACGACATGAGGCGGAGTAATTGATGGCTGAATTTTTATTTTTGTTTGAACTATCCCTTTAATTAACACTCTGGCTTAATATTTGTTAAAGAGCATATTATGACTTAAAGTGAGATTGACTCGTATCAGTATTGATGCTTTTTCATACAGAGCAGCAGAAAGAGCACTTGGTTGATTTCCATTGCTTGTTTTTTGCTTGTCATTGATTATTTTCTCAAACCGTCTTCCTTGACTCGAGTGAGTTTCCAGCAGCTTCCACTGATAGGAAACATCTTGATTTTGTGCCATATGCAAACTTTAATCAACCTGTAGGGTTGTTTTCTTGTTTCTTGTTTATTTCTTCTTTCACTTGTCCATTGATCTGATCTTGTCAGATCAAGAGACCACTATGCTTGAATCAAAATGAATCTACGAATTCGAAAAAATTTATTGTACCGACCTTTTAAACATAATAAATCATGCTGCTATTGAAAAGCTGTAAGATAGATAGAAACTTTCATGCAATTTATACATGCACATGTGTAAACACATACTGCTTGCACACATGTAGCCTATGTTTTAGCAAATATCTCCATCCTATACAAGTTTTAGCTAGCACATGTACATTTTAGCACAGATATACAAACATGAGCCTTGATGTCTATGGTAGAAATGGTTAATCCATTTTAAAATCATCCCCAAAAGGACAGTTAAGGACAACTAAAAACAGTTTAGTGTTCTAATGACCTCCAGAGTTGATGAAAGGGAACATAACATTCACACTACACTATGCTTTGCCCACATTTTAGTGACTAATCACTGATAATAGCTTATGAGCTTGTGTATCCATTGGCCTTTGTTATAGTTGAAAATTTTCAAATTTACAGTGTGGAAAGAACTCGATA
This sequence comes from Noturus placidus, assembly GCA_022414735.1. Classification (NCBI taxonomy): domain Eukaryota; kingdom Metazoa; phylum Chordata; class Actinopteri; order Siluriformes; family Ictaluridae; genus Noturus; species Noturus placidus. Next base: position 233,697 of record JAFFST010052586.1, read on the forward strand.
ACTAGTTGGCATTAGTTGACAGGTTAGCGGATCACATCATGTACACTGTCATATCTCTGCACAAATCACAAGCAGATCTCTATTTTCCCCTCCACATGGGTAGTTAGATGTTTTTTTGAGAGCAAATGCCCATCATTTGCCTAAATGTGAGCCTGTTGATGCCTTCTTTTTCCGGCATATTCACTGGCTCCCTCCTGCCTTCTTCTAGTGCCTGGTATTGCAGCTGGAGGATAATTGTGTGTTCGACCAAATGTCGTGAAGGGCTGTGCAGTGCTGCGAATCCGGCTGACATCGCTCCCAGCCCACTCTGACCAAGCGTTGTGTAACTCTCCCCCTTTCATAACACAATTCATCAACAGCATAACTCTGCATGTTATTCATGCCTTCCCCTCCCACACAGGAACTGTCACCCACACTCCTCACCCCATCTTGAGATGGCTGTGGATGCTTCCCACGCATACTTTCTCTCTCCAGCACTCATACACTTGTACATGCGCACACACACACACACACACACACACACACACACACACACAAATACAAAAACGCTAATAGGCACATGTACACCCAAACACACTCTCACACATTCAAGCTCTCCTGGCCATGGTGTTAAAAATACCTCATCTTATTTAATTGCTTCCTTTCTGCTCCACATATCTCACTGAGAGTTCTTTCTATTTTTTTGTTAGTCTGCTTCTTTGTGGCAAAAGAAATAAAACTGTGAGTTTCTTCCAGTAAGCTTGCGTTTGACTGTGCGGGGACCTGGAATGTGCAATATAAATCTGTTTTTTGACACTGCAGAGGTTTGTAACTTCCATCAGCTGACCATCTGGATGTGATTTAAGCTGGCTTTCCTATCTGTGTTGGTCTCCCTCCCCTGATGCATGCCATGCCTAGCCAAGGGATCACTTTGTGCTTCATCTTGTGGGTTCTAATGAGGAGTCAGCAGGACACTCCAGGTGGCTGACTTGTACACATTTAGGGTGATAGATCCCACAGACCTGCTAACACAGTCCAAAAAAACACACTGGAAATTGCTGGGTGAGGAAAAACACATCTTTTGTGAGGATGTTGAGTATTATGAGTAAAGGTGTCATGAGGATATTATTAGTGGGTTGTTAGAGAAGGGTTTTGTCTTAGAAACTTAGAAACCTTGAGCTACAATGTCTTTCCATTCTTCAGCCAAGGAATATTCTAGGAAAGATGGCCGCTAACTAGCTTGTCTCTATCTTTGCAGAATGTGCTTCTTTATTGTCTTACACACATTATTAATCAGTGAAACAATATGTGCCAGCTATAAGAGAACACAATACTTCTGAAGTTCAGTCTGACTCTCACGGATGTGCTCTGCGAGTGCCAGTTGGAACTGTAAAAGAGCTGGATAATACTTAAAACACGAATCTAGAAAAATCAGTGCTTGTCTTGCATAATTTCTTAATTTGACGATAAAAGGTCAATTTTAAAAAAGGATTATACAAGAATTTGCTCCAATCCGTTCTTTTTATTTCACTGAAATACTCGTTGATTGGAGACAGTTTGTTGAAGTATTCTGTCATGCAAGTAATGATGAGAGAGAGAGAGAAAAAAACTCTGCCTGCTCTGCTAACAGCGTACCTCCTCGGTATCATGGGCAGGATGTCATCTGGCCAACAGAGAAAAGATAGAACCTGATATCTCGATCATCCATCCTGGCTCATCAGTAACACCATCTTCCTCCTTAGAGCTTGTTTTGGTGGGGATGCAAAGCCCCAGGACCATACATTCCTTGTTTTGACCTCCAGATTAGCTTAAAGCCGAGAAGTGAGGCATTGTTATCTAATTATATTTGTCACATTCCTGATTTTTCAGTCTTGAAGTTGCAAAACTTTTTTTTAGTATGGAAAAAAAAACCCCAGAGAAACAGCAAGGCTTGATTAAATTTCCATTCGGAACAGCCAGATAGGCATATTACAGAACATGACTCTTAATTCATAAAGAATATCTGATCTGTGTGTGTGTGTGTGTGTGTGTGTGTGTGTGTGTGTGTGTGTGTGTGCGCGTGCGTGCATGCGCTTTGGCATGTGTATTTTCCACTTACTCATTCTTTTCAGACATCATTATTTTCTTGACAGTGTGTATATCCTGTTCACACATTCCTGTGCACACACACAGAAAAAGTGCACCAAGGTCTAGCTTTTAAAAAACACAGAGTTGCAAAATTCTGTTTCTACAGCTTGTGCTATCCTTTTTGGGCGTTTTTCTTCTTTTTTTAAGAAGCTAATCATTATGAAGTATGTTGAAGGGGAGAGGAAAGACAGAATGAAATATTTTCTAATGCAGAATGATATAGGCAGCAGTAGCCCTTAAACTGAAGCAGCAGTTAAAATAGCAGCAGAGCTCACTATAAAACTGCAAAATGACACACTGTGAAAAAAAGAGCATAAGAAACTATTAGGAATTTATGTAGAAGATGTATTTGAATCTGGACAGCGTGGTGGTGCAGCGGGTAGCATTGCTGCCTCACAGTTCTAGTGTCCTGGGTTTGATCCTGAGTTTGGGTTACTGTCTTACTTTGCACGGGTGTCCGCTGAGTTCTCCGGTTTCCTCCCACTGTCCCAAAACCTGCAGCCAAGTGGATTGGTTACACTATGTAGTGGTTACACCCTAGTAGTGAATGAGTATATGAGAGAGAGAGAGAGTGTGTGTGTGTGTGTGTGTGTGTGTGGTGCCCTACGATAGACTTGCTTTGTTCAATGGTATCATCATTTTGTTTTGGTATTATAACTTTTAAATGGAAGTGAACATTCGGTACTGAAAATCATGTTTAAAATGATCTAATGTTGAGCTTGAATGTGAATGTTTGTTTAATTATGGATTAATTGGGCTATTTATGTGCATGTGCACTATTTTAGAAGTATTTTACATTCTATTGCATTCTCTCTCTGTCTCTCTCTTTCTCTCTCGTTTGTCATTCATAAAAATGTGTCTAAACCTACACAAACCTGCTATACACTAAAACCAAAACCAGAAACCCCTGTGCCGCTGCTGCTCGTGGGTTCAAACTCATGATTCTTGGTTTGTGAGCACATATTTTCCTGTGTCAGGAATGGAAGAAACTGAAAACAAAACAAACTATAAGTTAAAGTTTCAGGTACTATAAAAACCACTGGCTTTTCTGCTGCGCTATTTTTAGTGCTCACACCAGCCCCCAGTCGTCGGTGTCACATAGTTTCCTCACTATTTCACAGGCAGCTTCAGAGAGATGAGGAAAAAAAGCGCATAGAAGATGTTTCTTTAGCATCATGCTGAGTCTTTTGGGGCCATAATGTAACTCAAGATTTGTAGTAGTGTGCAATAAAAAAAACAACAACATTTATTTCGAAAGGTCTTACATGTTTACTTTTAAGTCTTGATACACGGCTAAGCAGAAAAACAACTAAGCAAAGAACATGGCATAATTTCTTCATAGTTTTGCCTTTAGACACCCACACACATCTGACATTAACGTCACTTGTGTTCCATAGGCTATTTTTAACCATTTGTGTCTTTTTAGAAAAAGAGTGGGCATGGTTGTTAATGGTGAAATGAAAAAGGGTGTCAGCTTCTCTGTTTCTTTTCATTGACAAGATTTAATATGCTTATTAGAATAGCAAGCTCTTACAGAACATTCAGTATATTTAATCAAAAAATATTTTAATGTTACATTTGCAATAGCATGCATAAACTAAACTATATTCAAAACAAGATGACATTTGTATATGTTAAAAAATAATTGTGTTCTCTTTTGTTATCTTTTGTAGATACCTAAGGAAGACTTGAAGATAAGAGAAGTCAGTGTGGACTTGGATGAAACTAAAATACTTACCATGCCGAAAGAATAATTGATGCAAAGAAGTTTGGCTTTTGGTTATAAAAAGGCATTTTTAAAAATTCAAATCTGGATCAATTCGGAAAATGGAAATGGAGGACGTTTTGTTTAAGTGCCATTATTGTTAAATCACCTGGCATGACTATATATTTTAATGCAATTTAATACACAGTACCTTGAGAAACCCAACTGAAATACAGAATAATGGAGCCACATGGAACAGCTGCTGGACAGAAATGCAGCAAGGAACCACGTGAGAAAAACTCTTTACAAAGAAAGTGGGTCTCTGAGCCCTGCGCTGGTACAAAAGGAAACACTTACGCAGAAAGCTTGCAAAGTGGTATCAGTGGAACGGTTATTGCAGCTTCTGGAAAGCTGTGTTTAGGTGCAGAGTCTCAATCATCTGCAGAAAGTCATTTTTTCCCCAGGTCTTATTCCTATCAGTTACAACATTCATACCCACAGCAGCCCATACAGAAGCCTTTCCTTACCGGTACAAAGTCACAACCTGGTTTGGAGCCCCATGCTTGGCCTTTCCCAGGCAAATTGCAGTCTCTGCCACAAGATGATGTGTTTTCTGTGCATTCACATTCTCATGGAGCTTTCCCCCGTCAGAAGTCACCAAGTTTACCTAGTGCTGTTTGCCAGTATTCACAGTCAAGCACTGAGCAAAAAGAGGAAGGACATAAGAAGGAGCAGAAACCCAAGAAGCCAGGCAAGTACATTTGCCAGTACTGTGGAAGGGCATGTGCTAAGCCCAGTGTGCTTAAAAAACACATACGATCACACACAGGGGAACGGCCCTATCCATGTGAACCGTGTGGCTTTTCATTCAAAACCAAGAGCAATTTATATAAGCATAGAAAATCTCATGCCCATGCTATTAAAGCAGGACTTGTCCCCTTCTCTGAGCTGGCGACTCGCACAGATATTGATCAAGCATCTTCAGTTGGTGAAACAGAGGTACAGTCTGATGGAGATCAAAGTACTGACACTGATGAAGAAACTGCAGAGGGGGCCATGTACCCAGAAAAAAGTAGCTCCATACCCCAGATATCATTTGATTCCAACAAAGGTCCTTTAGATAAAGGTGGTGAACCAGCATATGCAGACTCGGCAGAAGAGTTGGCCATGGCATGTATGAAAGTGCCTATTTTAATTGTTCCTAAACAGGGGCTTACATCAGCAACCATAGAGTGTACCCCATTCACAGAAATTAGGGGATCCAATATCAGAGGAATGGTCCAAGGAGATGAGTCACATACTGTCAAACAGAGACTTGCTTTAAGACTCACTGATAAAAAAGGCCAGGACTCAGACCAGTCTCTGAATCTGTTGAGTCCACACAGTAAAGGTAGCACAGATTCTGGTTATTTTTCTCGTTCAGAGAGTGCTGAACAGCAGATTAGTCCGCCTAACACCAATGCAAAGACATACGAAGAGATTATGTTTGGAAGATTTTGGTATTACGGACCCATCTCCAGATCTAGACATCCAGTTGCAATGACTGCTACTGCTAGTCCTGACTCGCAAAACAAATCTGCCATGATAGAAATGGACATGGGAAAGATATCAGAGGATCACATATTTTTCAGAGGAACACAAATGGTTGCAGCATGTGACCCAAAGCAGTACCCTCGAGGCGCTCTCCTTGAAGCTCCTTCTGAGACAGGCCCACTTTTAAGAAGTAACTCAATGCCAACATCATCCCCTACCAATCTTAACGTTCCATCAGCTCTGAGAGGGAGTCACTCCTTTGATGAAATGATGTCTCCAGATGATGTATTTTATCCAGGGGCTGCTGGTCTACGGAGGCTGAGAAGACAGGCTGCTTTTGAGCATGGGGAATCTGAGAACTATGGCAAAATGGGAGGTCCATTCGCAGCTATGAAGATGGGGGAGAGAGATCAGTTGATGTCTGAGTTCAAAGGCTCAGGATCAGAACTTGCTTGTCTTGAAATGCGCACAGCATATGGCAGCTGTGGTACAAAGGTTGGAATGTCAGAGATGACCACAAGAAAACGTCGTAAAGAAAAGAGTGTTGGTGATGAGGAGGATTGTCCTGGGCAGTATGATGACATGAAAAATGTGTCTCTTGAAACATCTGGGGACTATGATCTAAAACAAGGTAGTCAGGAAACTTTACTGGCTGCCCACACAGGTAGAGGATCCATGTACAGTGGTTACAATTCATTGGAAAGTTTTGATAAAGTTGTTCATCCAGAGGATGTTGTGCTTGTTCAAGATACAGACCGAAAGGCTGCTGGCAATGTAATATCTGTTATTCAACATACTAACTTGCTTAGCAGGCCAAACTCATTTGAAAAGGCTGAGTCAATTGAACATCAATCTTATAAGCCAGAAAAGCCTGTTGGCCAACTCTCTGAGCAGTCTGACCCTGAGAACACTGATGATGTGCAGACTCCTGACTCTATTCTGAGATCTGAGAGCATGGAGCATCAACAGCAAAGTGACAGTGAATTAGCATCCATTTCACCTAGTCAGCAATACCATATGCCCCACAAACTTGTACGGCAACCCAACATTCAAGTACCTGAAATTAGAGTCACAGAAGAACCAGATAAACCAGAGAAAGAACCAGAGGTGCCAGCTAAAGAACCAGAAAGGCATGTGGAGGAATTCCAGTGGCCACAGAGGAGTGAGACTCTGTCCCAACTCCCAGCAGAAAAATTGCCCCCAAAGAAAAAACGTCTGCGTCTTGCAGACATGGAGCACTCATCTGGGGAATCAAGCTTCGAGTCTACCTGTACCAGTCTGTCAAGGAGCCCAAGTCAAGAGAGCAACCTGTCCCATAGCTCAAGTTTCTCAATGTCATTTGATAGAGAGGACAGCATGAAGTCAGTGTCACCAACCAAGCAAGAAGATTTTAGTAAACAATCAGAATTTTTAACTGTACCAGGGAGTGGTCATTCTCTGTCAATACCAGGCCATCAAAAGGAGATGCGTCGCTCCTCATCAGAACAGTCACCTTGTGGTTTACCTGCTGAGCTGCCAGAAACTCGTAGCAAATCATTTGATTATGGAAGTCTGTCAACCAATTCAAGACAAGGGGAGTTATATGCGAGTGCATCATCCATGAAGGAACGTAGACGTGGATATCTGGTTAGACAGGCATCTCTGAGTGTCTATCCTGAAGTTGTACCTCAAGAGCAATGCTCTGAGTTAAACATTAAACAAGAGCTTTCTGACCCCCATGCTTCACCTTCTTGGCAAGGCACCTCATCTCTAACTGCTCCACCACACCTTGTAGCTGGAATTGATCTAGTAAGGCAAAAAAGAGGATCATATCACTTGATTCAGCAGAGCATCAGTGAAGACAGCCAATCAGACGACTTACAAAAGTCGCCATGCTTGCCAGGTCAACTGTCAACAGATAGTGAGGCTTCAATACATGAGCACATGAGCCAGGATGTAATGCACCACTCCTCACTTCCGAGTAGCTTGGTGTCATCACCGTTTTTTCAGACAGTGGTCTGGTATACTGACTCAACACGACCCAGGCAACACCAAGGCATCCATCAGCTGCAGAAATTACATATCCGACCACCAAATCTACCTAATGTACAGAAATCCCACCAACCTCTTCATCAAATACAGGTGCACAATGAATCAAATACTGATGGGGCAAGTCAAACATATCCTTATGTCTCAAGAGGTTCTCCACAAACTATTGGGACTTCATCAAAAGTGCTCACTACAAACTCAGTTTTCTTACAGCAAATTCCGCCAGGCTTTACTACTCAAAGTGTAGGTTCACAGACATCACATCCTGGAATGCTAGTTCCTGTTAGAATTCAAACAAATGTGCCATCATATGGTACTGTTATGTACACAAGTGTTTCACAAATTATTGCTACTCATGCTCAGAGTACTACTTCTCTCAGATTAATAGGCTCAGACAATACATCTACTAGTTCACTTACAGGCATATCTTCAAAACACCCAATAGGGTTCAATTTATCAAAACTATTAGGTCATCCAGAAAGATCTTCGCAATATCCACTTTGGAAAGCTCCTGAATCATTTCCTGGAAGGCTGAATACTGGCATACCGTTGTCACTGACATCAGGAACTATTTCAACTACAGATGCCTCCTCTAGTATTGGAGGGAGTAAGAGAATGCTGTCACCAGCCAGTAGTCTTGAACTTTTTATTGGAAACAAGCAACAGAAACGGATTAAGGAGGAAAAGATGTATGGTCAAATAGTGAAAGAGCTAAGTGCAGTTGAGTTAAGTAATTCAAGTGCACCAAATGATGGTGATGCATCACCGCAGCCTGATGTTTTAAAGAGAGATGACTTGGATGATCTAGAGAGGATGTCCTCATCTCCACCAGCTAATTACCCATCATCTGTATTCTCATCTGCATCTGATGTGCCACACAAGGAAAGTTTTACTCCACCTCTACAAATTGTGATGAACACTTCTAAAAGAGTTGAGTCCCCAGAGGAGCTTGATGTAGACAAAGACACTCCGGAGACTAACTCAGGCCCTGAATCAATGATCTCTTCCAGTGATACTCAAGATGAACTGAAGCAGACCAAGATCCCAGTAAACATGTTGGTGCAACTTGCTGCCAGTCAGGGTGGTGCTGTATGTGGGAGCACTCTCCTGCTCACTGACTTATCAGATGTTGACCAGTTCTTTCAGTTTCCAAGTCTACGTACAACAACAAGTGTTAGCTGGTGCTACCTAAATTACACCAAGCCAAACTATGCTCAGACAACTCCCTTAACTTCTGTTTATGGCTCTTGGTGTGTCAGCTCCTATAACCCAAACCCACTCAGCCTCAGCACCAAGGCAACCCTGGCATTACTCTGCTCCAAACAGAGGAGGAACACAGAAACTTATACAATGGCTGCCATGTATCAGCCAGGGACTGGAAAACTTGTCTCATCCCTGTCGTGGAAGCAGAAGTTTGAGCAGGTAATGAATTCCAGAGGCTTGGTTAAATAAGTCAAAAGAACACATGAAATTTAAATTAAATTATGACTCCATAGCTACGAAACGTGCACACCAATTGACTATGTATGTCTTAATACTTATTCTTTATTATGTTTCGAATTTGAAACATCTTCATATAGTATTTTCTTGGTTTACATTTATAGATGAAGCCAGAGCTCATGAAGCTGGATATTAGCAAGTTGGGAAAGAAAATTAAAGGGGTAATCTCAAGGGACAGAGTGAAAGAGGACCATGGAGAGAAGGAAGCTTCATCAAAGCAGGCTGAACCCACACGCATTAAAATCTTTGACGGAGGGTATGTTCAGATTTGTCTCATCATTGTATTGTGTATATCCAACCACAAGCTCTTGGGAGTTGTTTGGCTCCCTATTTTGAAGTCCAATTAAATATTAATGTGGTTGTGACACGGAAATTCCAGTTTTTGGATGGTGTTTCTATAAATGAATTGTACTGAATACATTTAATGTTTCCACAATATAAATTGAATAACTTTGATCAATTACATGAATTTGCAACCTTGTATGTTGCTAATGCAAGCTTTGAGACATAAAAACCTACAATTTTAAAGCTTTTAACGAAGGTTCAGCTTCTTTAAATATTCACTTTATGTAAATGAAACAACTGAATTAAAATGCGTAACTATATGTTAAATTCAGGTACAAATCCAATGAGGACTATGTTTACGTGCGGGGCAGAGGTCGGGGGAAATACATATGTGAAGAGTGCGGTATCCGCTGTAAAAAGCCAAGCATGCTGAAGAAACACATTCGCACGCACACTGACGTTAGGCCATATGTCTGCAAGTTCTGCAACTTTGCTTTTAAAACAAAAGGTAGGTTTCTTCCTCTATGTATTGCAAATATCTTGTTGTCCAGATGTATAGTTTGAAAGAAGATCTGAATTAAGGTGTTTAATTTGAGATAGCAATGTAAGATTTTTACTGTGCCATAGAAAAAGCTATTTGAAATTTTGCTACTACTGATGTATTGAAAGGCCAGTCATATCCTTGCCCAGTCTTTAAAATTCTTAAACTCTGGTTTCAGGAAACCTGACAAAACACATGAAGTCAAAAGCCCACATGAAGAAATGCTTGGAGCTTGGGGTGTCATTGACATGTATAGATGACGTGGAGGGAGTTGGTATGAATGAGTTTTTATTTTGAGAAAGGCCAATAATGTGATGCATATTGAGTTCTGTACATTCTGGAATAAATGCTATTACCTTCATTGAAAATTGGACCCCTTACACTGCCAGGATTCACTTGAAATAGCCAAATTAATTTGTTCGTGCACAATTAAGAGGTTTTTTTTTTCCTTCTTCAGATACTGCTGAGGAGATCCAAAGAGATACTGGAAAGATTGGCATGTTAGAAATCATGGCGGATCACCAATTTTCAGATGCTGATGATTCAGATGGGGCTGAGGAAGATGGTGATGAGGTGGATGAGGATGAAGATGATGATGACGATTATGATGGTGATTCAACACCAAAGACACCCTCTCGGAGTACAAGCCCACAACCCTATGTCATCCCCTCACATTCTGTCACTGCAGTTGCTGCATCCCATGACACTGGCCCTGATCCATTAGGCTCAGCCTCGAAGCAGCCACTGTTTGGCTATTATGCTAGTTTGCCCAGTATTCAAATCACTCAACTCATGGTGCCTAGTGAGAAGACTAGAGAGAGCCAGATGGCAGAATACCAGAAACTGCTGCAAGGAGCTTTGGGTGAAGACCCCAAAAACAGATTGGAGATGCCTAGCTCCATGGGTGAAGACCCTGGCTTGTCGCCAGAGCATAGCTCATCTTCTTTTGAATTTTCTCCTTCTCATCTGTCCTCACCTAGCTGTGACTCCTCACCTCTTCGAGAGCCTTCACCCAGTTGTAGGTACTTGTCCCCAAAACGGGACCTGTCCCCACGGGGTCGTTTGTCACCAAGAAGGGAGGCATCCCCCTTTAGACCTCTGTCCCCCAGGAGAGAAATGTATAGAAAGGATCTGTCTCCAAGGAGAGACATGTCCCCCAGAAGCCTCCTTTCACCTATCTCCCATACAGGGTGTCCAGTGTCTCCCGCAAGAGATCTCTCTTACAGACGTGAGCTATCTCCCAGAGGCCGCCACAAGGGCATACTGAGACCATTGTCTCCCAGAAGGGCACCTCACCCTCACAGTGGACCTTGGACACTCAACCAGCATCCACATAGAGAAATGGTTTCAGTGGCTCAAAAGAGCAGGAGCAACTCAGAAACGAATATGGTACGTGACTGTTTTAGTGAAATTGATAATTCATGCTATTATTTTCTGTTATGCTCTTGTCTCATCAGTATTAATCAGTAATAATTGTATAAAATGTATTGAATTTATTACAAATCAGAAACTAACATATAAATTTAGATAAGTATTCAGGCCCTTGACTAAAGGTAGGGTTATAGTCAAGACTGTCATTGTCGAGTCTAAGGACTGGCTGAGATTGAGTCATGATCGAGTCCAAATGAAAGTGGGTCAGAGTAAAGATTTTTGTATTGGCTATGCCCGATGCTTTTGCATTGGCACTGAGCAATTTTTCCTCTTTTCTGGGTGGTTTCAAACAGACTGGATGTAAATATCAGGAAATAAATAACGATTACCAAGCCCTTTCCAGAAGCAGCCATGCAAGCCCAAGCCATGACACTACCTTTACCATGCTTGCACAAAGCTTGTATGTTTTGTATGTTTTTAATCCCGGTTCCAGAACTTTTGAGGCGCATCTCTGTACTTCTTTGCACAGTTCTTTGTTCCATTCTGGCCTTCAGTCCATCAATCTAACAGGGAACACCTGGGCAACAGATGTCAGTCACATGTTCCAATATTTTGAATCAATTCATAAAAGAAAACATATAGCATTGCATATTACTTTAAGTACTTTAAGCTAATCACCTGACTAATATTTTTTTTTAGAATCAGAGGAAGAGTTGCTATCCACAAGGAGATAAACACAGCACAGCAGCTCCCTCTACACACCAAGGTCTTTTTAGCCATCTTCCCCTCCACTCCCAACAACAGGTTCGTACACTATTCCCTATGATTCCAATTGGTGGAATCCAAATTGTGCCAGGCCTAGCCCACCCCGCTCGCCTTCCGCTTAAGACAGGTACATCAGAGGAGTCCAGCGAGACATCTTTCCGCTTCTCAGAGGGTTGTGAGTCTAACAACACCCAAGGTGCAGAGGATTCAGCTCAACCACATGAAATGTCACTGTCCCCAAAAGCTGTAAGTTCAGCCCCCTCACCTTCTTCTCAGAGGTCCAGAGATGATGGTAAGAAGCAAGAAGAAGGCATCATGACATGCACTAAGGCCATTGCTTCTTTGCGCATTGCCTCAGAGGAACCCTTAGGAAAGGTGGCTGGTTCCATCGAGCAGATCCAACAGCACACATTGTCTCATTCTCCTACCGCCCAGCAAGAGAGTACAGCAAGGGGGATTCAGAAATTTAGTAGCTCAGAGTTCAGGCACGCCAAAACAGAAACTGGTGTGTCTGCCATATCAAAGGCTCCAACAGGAGCCTGTCCCACTCTCTACATTACAGGGGCTACAGAGAGGTCACCCGACCAACAGGGCCATAGCAAGAATCCATCCAGCACAACAAACGACTGACAACAGCTGAATAATGTCAAAATGGAGGACAGTACATTACACTCATACTGTATGTTTAAGCATACAAAGTCACACTCAAATACTAGAGTGTACATGTACAGTGTAGCATGCCTTTTATAACCTGGTTTGCTGTTTTAACTATGGTTACTTTCTTATTTAAAATGTCAGAGAATAACCTATATGTTAACTTATACCTGTATATGAGCCTGACCAAAATTGCTTATGAACTCTGTCTGGTACTCTAAAGTGTACAGATCTGTGTGCCTTTTTTCATTCATGCTTATATTCTTATAAGCATATAAAACATGAAGACATGTACATATGTCAAAAAATTTGTGTATCAGCTTTGTATTAAATGCAGGTTGCTGTCTTTTTGGACACCGGAGTCTAAATGATGTGAAGTATCAATATATGTACGGTTGCACTAAAACATATTTTTATATGAGTGAAATGAAATGGCTTTTGTGTACAGCATCAATTCTATAATAATATTTATTGTATCTTGTTTCATAAATTGTAAAAAAAAAAAATTTCTTAATGTTGTGAATGCCTTTGCTAAGTAAAGCATGGATTTTACTATTGTGTAATAAGAACAAAATATGTAAATGGCTTTCTATTAGAAATATTCATATACTTCCAGTCAAACTTGTTTTATTGGCTTTTCTCTCCGACACATACACACACACAGTGTGTGTGTGTGTGTGTGTGTGTGTGTGTGTGTGTGTGTGTGTGTGTGTGTGTGTGTGTATAAATAATTGTATAATATCTTTTACATTGGCAACCCACATAACACAGTACAATGGTTGGTAGCTTTAAGTTCTGACTACCCCTTGTCTGTCAGCTAAATAGGCTACACACTAGTTGTGATATTGCTGCTCTTTTATGTAGAACTGTCAAGCATTAAGTGAATCAGCTTGTCGACTTGTTCACTTCCTTTGAAAACATTCTGAATTGGTTGTGAAATGTTAATCATGTCGCTTGAAGTATTTGTTTTATTGATTAGTATGGGGAACATTCCAACAGATGTATATATTGAATGCCCATAATCCTCTATACTCATAGTCAAACATACATTGAAGGAGTCCATGGGCCATGCCATCAGTCCACAAACGTTTTTTTTTTTTTTTACAAATAGTTATAAGTTGGTAAACTCCAATAATAACTCTTAAAATGCACTTTATATTTTCTTAATCTTTTCTGAAAGATAATCCTGTGCTATAATGCTATATCTGAAACTCATGCTATATCAATTTGGGAAGTGGGATTCATGCAGATTGAAAACTGTCTCTGATTAAACAATTTAACTGGAGTATGGAGCCAGAGCACTCCCATGTGTAAATCTGTCATTTGTACTGTGTGTATTTGATCCATGTTATTTACTCCTTGGACATTTTTGTCAATAGTATCTGGTATTCACTGTTAAGTGTATTAATATGTAAAAATCCAAAGTATCAAAAGCATAAATCATTGTTATGAAAGAGAAAGACATACATGATATACATAAATGGATAACTTTGTGATGTCAGTGAAAATACATTATCATACACAATTTTGACAATAAATGACAATACAAAAATAATAATAATTAAAAAAAAAACCTTCTGGATTGTGTTTTCAAATAAATGCAACTGTGAAAACTTTGTGTGTACTTGATGCTACTACTATGAATTTATGAATAGCTATTAATCTATCTATCTACACCGCATAGGAAATGTTGGCTTTTCTGACATAGTTGGACAAGCAAACATTTGATCATCTTTGAAACGGTGCCTATTAATAAAATTGATATACTTGAAGAAAACCACAAGGAAAATTTGCTTTTTCAATCATTCATTCAAAAGAAATCTCAATAAATGTGAGATTCTTCTGTGGAACAAAGTATAATAAGTACACCCTTGGGCTCAGAAGCTAGTATTGCCCCCCTTTAGCAGAAATAACTTCTGGTAGGCGCTTTGCATAATTGTCCACCAGAGTTGCTGGAATTTTTGACCACTCTTCCATGCAATATACTTTCAGTTGCAAGATGTTTGAGGGTTTCCATTCTATGGGCCATTCCATAACCCTCCATTTCTTCTTTTTGAGCCATTCCTTGGTGGATTTGCTAGTCTGCTTAAGATCATTATCCTGTTTAAAGGTCCAATAAATGCAAGTCCCTGAGGCAGTGACGCAACCACAAACCATAATATTTCCACCACCGTGCTTCACAGTTGGTATGAGGTGCTTCTCCTGAAAAGCTGACTTTAGTCTGCACCAAACATGTCTGTTGTTACTGTGGCCAAACAACTCTCTTTGATTCACCTGTCCAGAGCACATTATTCTAAAATGCCTGGTCTTTTAAGTCAATTAAAATCTGCACCACTTGTAGATGATTTTCCTTACAGTGGAATGATGTATTTACAATAATTTGGAGATCTTTTTAAATCCCTTTCCAGACTCATAGGCATCTACAACCTTTTTATGAAGGCCTTACAGAACTCTTTAGATCTTAGCATGATGACACTGCACACCTCAGTAGAAAAGGGAACAACAGGCACTAGATATGAGAGGGGTATAAATAAGACAAGGTTCCATCTGCACTCCCTTGAACACCTGATTCTAATTTTATGTATTTGAAGGTGTGATAAATGTCGGGGAGCACTTACTTTTTCTATGTGACTGATTTTTTGTGTGTGTAAAAAATGACTTTTTTTTCTTTTCTATTTTTTAAAATACTGTAAAGAGCAGTAAACAGTAGTACATGAAACAAAGTAAATATTTGGTGTGACAAAAAAAAATAGTCTCTGGTACAATTTGTGCAGTTTTCTAAGGAAATAGGCTGTACGTTTTATTGAGCATCTTTCAGAACCAGCCACAGTTCTTCTGGAGCCTTTGACTGTTGCACTTGCTTCTTATTTTTGCAGCAAAACGCAGCAGCCTTCATTTTTGTCTTAAAAGTGGTCTCTTACATAATTTGCTGCTTTCTTTAATGGCATACAAACATTTTTCTGTAACATTTAATTTTGAGCTAGAATACAAAGGCTTGGGAATCGAAAATGTTTGTCATAAAATAAAGTTTGTACTAAAAAAATAGGGTGCCTAAAACTTTTTGCACAGTACATTATATATATA
>JAFFST010052586.1:255135-286498 GCA_022414735.1 Noturus placidus
AGGTGTGATTTTGGCCCATTCTTCTAAACATATTTTCTTTAAATCTTGTCAGGTGATTGACTGGTCCATTCTAACACCTTGATTTTTTTTTTTTTTTTTTTTTTCTGAAACCAATTGAGAGTTTCCTTTGCTGTATGTTTTGGATCGTTGTCCTGCTGAAAGGTCCACCCATGTCTCACCTTCATCATCCTGGTGGATGGCAGCAGATTCTTCTCAAGAATCTCTCAGTAAAGGTCTCAATCATAGTTCCTTCAATTATATAAAGTCTGCCAGTACCATGTGATGAAAAACAGCCCCACACCATGATGCTTCCACCTCCAAACTTCACTGTTGGTGTAGTGTTTATAGTGTGATGTGCAGTGCCATTTCTTCTCCAAACATGGTGTGTAGCCAAAAAGTTAAATTTTGCTCTCGTCTGACCAGACTATACTCTCCCAGTATTTCATAAATTTGTCCAAATGTGTTGTAACAAACATTAAACAAGCTCCGACATGCCTTTCCTTTAATAAATGAGTCTTGCGGGTTGAGCGTGAGCAGTGGAGTGCATTGCTTATTGTTTTCTTGCGAGGAGCTCCTGTGTGTAGCCGGTTGATGCCAGAGTGATGTTGCCTGCACTTGTGGATAATGGCCCCAGTGGTGCTTAACTGGAGGATTCAGAAGTTTTGAAATCTGTCTGTATCCGATTCCATCAATATGTTTTGCAACAATAAGGTTCAGAAGGTCTTGGGAGAGCTCTGTGCTTTTACACATCATGAGATGTTTCTTGTGTAACACCTTGGTAACGAAAAGCTTTTTTATAGACCATCAATTTACTAATCCAGCTGATATTAATTTGCACAGATAGAGAGTATAATTACTTAAGGATTTTTCTTAGCATTTTCAATGTTTTTCCAGTGTCAGTCCACTTTAATATACTGTACATACCTTCATTTATGGACTTTAATGTTGTGAATTCTTTATATTTCCAGATTTCTTGAGTTAATACTGATGTCTGGTGAAAATTCCATGTAAATAATACAATTGGAAATATATTTACTGAAAAAAAAAATGTTGAGGTGTCCAATATTTATTTCCTCCACTGTATCAGTGACACGTTCCAATAATTTTGATCACTTGAAAAATGGGTAGTTAAAACAAAAAGGTGCCATGTTCTAAATATTATAATATTGCAAATATTAGGAAATTAAAGCTGAAATTCTGATCCATCATCTAATATTCATCTTTTAATCTCAAACCCATATGTCTTTGAAAGTATTGGAACAGCAAGGCCAATTCATTCAGAGGGGACATTGGGCACAGGCCGGGTACACCCTGGACAGGGTGCAAGTCCATTGCAGGGCACAATCACATACAATTTCACACACCCACCTCATACACTACGGACACTTGGACATGCAAATCAGCCTACCATGCATGCCTTTGTACTGGGGGAGTACCTGGAACTCCCAACCCCCGATCGAACCCCCAACCCTGGAGGTGTGAGGCGAACACGCTAACCACTATGCCACTGTGCGTAGAGGGGACCACATACATTATAGCTTGTCAAAAGACCTATTGACAATTAATGGATTTTGAATGTCTGGAGGGTGGTCTTGTAAGTACACAGGATAAGTAATACAACAATGTAATTATGTAATAAAACAAGCTACTCAGAATATTTTCTTGCAATATATTAACAAAGTTTATCACAAGATTATTTTAAATGAATACCACTGAAATCATATTAAAAACTGATTGCCCAGAAAGTTTAGTCATTACTAAAAACTGAATAATTCTCCAAATTATAGGCACGTTATTTACCACGTATAATCACACATCAAAAATTTGAGTCACAATAATTTGTCAATTTTAAACGAATCAGAGTGTTAAAAAGAAAAACAGCTCAATTTAGATGCAGGATTTTCAATAATGGTGTTTTAAGTAAATGTATGAAAAGCTGGGTTATGTCTCATAATATATAGATACTGACACTGTATATCACTGCACCAAAAAGCATTATCAATTAATATTTCAAAAATATTAGATCACTGCAAAATTCCCAAAAGATAAACACTTGCAAGTTTTTAAGGGTACAAAAATAGATTTGACATTAAACTACTGGCCAAATCTGTCCATATGGAGGATGTTGTAACACGTAAAGGATTGTTAATAACCATCAATAGTGCATTGTTTCCCCTCTGTAGAGCCTTGGCCTGGTCCTGACTTCATCTCTGTGCAAAAATCACACTTAACCAAAAAAAAAAAAAATGAACCTTAAACAAACCTATATGCATATGCATGGTTTGGAGATAGGCTCCAAAAACACAAGTGATTCAGCAAATAAGATACACAACCTGCTGGTATAGTTATCAAATATACAACTTTCTCCACTTGCTGTATTCTTTTTTACAATAAAATATCCATATCATTTGACGCAACCACTTCACATGGTTATACTATTGCCTAGTCATATTACACATAGTCACGCAATATCCACCTGAATGACAACGTAGAAATGCTGTCAAAAGAAGACAAGCCACTAATCTTGGATAACGTACTCCAGAATAAACAGAATAAACTCAATCTATGATTCAGGTTTAGCAGGTAGGCTGAGCCTAACTAGTGTTTAAAAATCTTTTTATATTTGTTACTGAGCTGCGTCATTGGCCTACCCAAACTCATGACATGATGGCCTATGATTGGCCACATGCAGTCAATCACTGGATGGATGCCTTCTTCCGCTTGCTCCAGTAGTTGCTGTAAGCCTGTTTGAACATGTCTTTGCAGTTCAGCTTGGCATTTAGGCGTGAACAGATAAGGAAGGAGCCACCCATCTTGCGGTGTAGCGAGTAGGTTTCCTCAGGAGGAGGTGTGAGCCGTTGCCTCAGCATGACTGGGATCAGACTGTGGATGCGTTCTGTAGTACTCTGAGCACCAAAATCGAACGGCTCGTCCAAGGCGAACGCCTCTCCCAGGATCATCACTGCATCCACATGGGCTTTCTCCATTGCCTACGGAAGAGGTTTAGCTTGTGTCAAAAGCTAGGTTTTCATTCAAATGTTTCGCAATCTTTTAAAATATTCATCAAAAGTTAGGAAGAGAAACTGTGAATGAGTCCGGTTCATCTATGGTCATGCGAAAATCCTGAACATGACACTTTAGCACCAAAAGGGTACCAAAAAGCAGTAAAAAACACTAACGTACAGTCACCTCCAAAAGTGAAACTGAAATTACAAGGTCAGTTATTTTGTTTTTGCCATACACTGAAGAGATGTGGGTTTAAAATTAAAAGATGTATAGGAGACAATAGATCAGAATTTCAGCTTTTATTTTGCTGATATTTACATCTAGATGTGTTTATTAAAAAAAACTTTTCACCTTTCGTTTTATCTAGAGATGCACCAATACTACATTTCTCAGCCTATACCAATAACCGATGATTCACTTCTTCTGGAACAGACTCACTAATCTTTACTGATGGTAGCAGCAAAATTATTTTTTCACATCACAGAACTCTTTTTAACAGCTCTTTACTGAGCTCATTAAACTTTCAGTGTACAATGTTTGGCCATTTCTGCTCTGTTTTTCAAACTTCGTATATAAGTGCTAAATAGAAAACCCCATATTGTGTGTGCTAACTGTAGCTATATATAAAATCATACATACATACATACATACATACATACATACATACATACATACATACATACATACATACATACATACATACATACATAGTAAGCAAATCTCTACACAAACATCTAGGCTTGAATCAGTCTCTGGGGTGAGAGCTTACATTTACATTTATTCATTTAGCAGACACTTTTATCCAAAGCAACTTACAAATGAGAAAATACAAGCAAAAACTTATATAAAAATGCTCAGGAGTGCACTTTTTAAGTGTGATGGAATATCAACAGTCGTTCTCCTCTTTATGGTAAAATGAAATTTCAAAGAAAGAAAAATATTGAAGTACTACATGACAGCGTGTTTAACATAATACAGGACATCACTCCTTTCTGAAGTGCCAGAAAAAATCGACGTGATTGTATTTTTGCAAATAATCATCAAATTCCAAAAATTATGGGTGTTTTGATACTGATGAAGTGTTTTAATTATAGTAAACATTACAGTGTCTATTGTACAACACCGCCTTCATATTTGAATGTGTGTGCGTATGTTCTGACCTTAGACTCGAATCCAGTGAGAAACTTCATATCTACTGAGTGCTTTAGGACTCTTTCTCTGTCCCCTTCTGCAGCTGCCTTAATGATCTGTTACAAGGAACACGGTCTTAAATCACACTCTGTTCAATACAACCAACACACAATCATGTGCTGATGGTGCAATAATTTATAACCATTTATAAGGAATAAACTATTAAACATTTTTCTTTTACCTCTATATAGAAGTCTGTGAAACTCTCATCAAAGCCTCGAGTTGCACCAAAGTCCAACAATGCCAACTGTATACAAAATAATGAATTATGGAGCCTGATTTCTAGGAAATAGTTCTTTACCTATAGAAATACCCTTACTGAGTCATATTAGCAGAACATTTACACTGAAAGAACATCATACAAAAAACAAAACTGAATAGCTTATTATCAGCTCATTAAACCCACAATAACCATCAGATTCAATACCTTGTGGGTTTGTGGGTCATACAAAAAGTTGGACCAGTTGGGGTCTGTTTGCATGTACTGAAATTCAAACACCTCTCTCAGGCAGAGAACCAGAATGTTCTTACAAATCTGAAAAATATAAGACATGTACAAACATTTATTTGATGCAATGATAAACAAGCGTGTCTATTAATAACAAAAGAACACCATCAGGTGGCGTCAAAGCACTGTACACATAGGCTACAGGATATGGGAACTGTACTGTGGAACAAGTGGAGTTTAAGAAGTGCTGTCTTAAATTACATCAAAATATTTTGCATGAAGATATGCTAGAAGTCTTATCCTGATCTACAACATGCAGCAGATATATAAACTATTGTTCTGTACATAAGCGATTTTTAAAGTCTACTTAAATATCAACTGATTTGATACCTTATTATTTTTTTTTTAAAGAAAAAAAAGAAAGATATTGACTAGCTGTTTGGTAATGTAACAAGGTTCATGACAGGCTTCATGCCAAAGTATTGGTTTCACATAAATAACCAGGGTTTGACATTCCAGTAGGGGTAGTACAACTACTAAATTTTAGTAGTCGACCAGTAATTGTTGAAAAAAATAAAAACAAAGTAGTCAAATAATTGACTATGCCATAGTTAAAACAAAAACTGTTTGAGGGTATTATAATTTTTAGGCTTTTAGTTTTATTTTTGCAGCAAAGAATGCATCAAACTGCACTTCACTTAAAACCTGTACACAGGCTCCAAATTTGCAGCTTCAGTGATTTTTGAGTCTACACTGTTACGTTATTTATTTGTAGTTTGTTTAATGCCATGTCAGCATCAGTGGCTATTTTCATAGCAAGATCAAGGTATGTAAAACAGGACATTCAATAAAATCTTACAATAATTCAACAATGTCAACAACAAAAAACTCTAAGTTACCCTTCAATTTAATATTTGGAAAAATGTCTCCTGGTCAGATATTTTAGAAGACTTAATAAGTATAGTTAAGAACAGGAAAGTCCAGTAAAACATGCTTAACAGGCATCCTTAACTTACAGAAATCACTTGAGTGGTTTTTCAACAATCAATAAGCATGTGTAAGTATTGATTGAATGACTTCTTGTGTATACATTCTGACTGTCTCTACATTCAATGGCATTGTCTTTAATATATAACTGGGTTAAGTGTCTACACTGTTTATGACAAACGTAAATAAATTGGTGCGGTAAATGTACAGAATAATAAAACTGTTTATAATGTTAATAATATTCATCTGGCTCAGCTGAAAAAGTTGATTCAGCATGGTGGAAACTCCTTAAACTAGCTAAATTGGACTGTATGTGCAAATTGAAAGAGCTCTCTCACAGCACCGTTCATAATGGAATTCATTCTGCCACAGTGAAAAGATCTCTACACATTATACAAGTGACAAAGTGTTAAAAAAAATCTTTGCCCATCACACTCTTTTGTAGTTGAACTGACTTCATCTAGTCCAAAACATTTTCAGACTAACAAAGTAGATTTAGTGTGCTTTCTTTACCACCTACTTCAGTTTTTAACCACTGGCAGAATTATAACTCTTCATGGCAGTGTACAAAATTAATATTTAAATAAATAACGCATGTAATTACTAATATTTTGTGATGCTCCGAGTTTAATTAAACAGACTTTTTTCGTAAATATTCTTAGGGGTGCCAATCATTTTGTTTGTGTGTGTTTGAGGTGGACACAAAAAAATAGTTTCTTAGAGGAAAGTGTCTCCTAATGGATTGAAAATTATTTATTATTGTAATGATTTCTTGAAGGGTTCCAATAAGTCTGGAGGTCCCCATAGCTAACCATACTTACGAATGCAACATTTCCGATTTGGCATTGTATATAATTCATACGGGTGTGCAAAAATTAAGAGGTACATGATCCTCAACATGAACACACGCCACTGTAGGAATAACGAGTACCAGGTAACGGACAAATGTTAACATCATTTAAAAAAGAAAAAATTATACTGAAAAAAATCCATGACTGTACATTTAAATCCTTAAGTTAGGAGTTCACCTCATTTTTGAGCTCCTGCGAGAGTCCCTCAGCCTGATCCAGTGGGAAGCCTTGTGCCATCTCAGTGGTGAGAACATGCCGGCTGCTCAGCTCATCAATCACCTCAGGCACATAGAAGAAGGGATGATCTTTCAAGAGCTTCCTGTAAAAAAACAAAAAGAAAAAAATGCAGCTTACAGTAAAGGAGCAGAAACAGGCCGTGCCACACTGTATATGCCAAGCAGCTCAAACACATGGTTAAATCACTGACTGGGAAATTGTTTTTATTTATTTAAATGGTTTTGAGACACTGGAATTTTTTTTTGTAATGTTGCAGAGAGAATATCCAATACCCACAATATTATATTACATATTACATTGTGCTGAATCTGCTAAATATGAGAATAAAACACTGGTGTGATTTATTGATCAAGCATGGTGGAGGTAGTGTCATGGCTTGGGCTTGGCTACTTCTGGAACAGGCTCACTAATCTTTATTGATGATGACCCAATTACCCAAAACAGACTGCCACTCAACAAGTGGAAGGCTTTAGACAGGCAATCACCAGACCTTAACCCAGTTGAGCAGCATTTAACCTCCTGAAGAGGAGACTGAAGGGAGAAACCCCCCAGAAACAAACAACAACTGAAAGAGGCTGCGGTAAAAGCCTGGAAAAGTGACACAAAAGAGAAACCAACAGTTTGGTGATGTCAGTCAGTCGCAGCTTTGATGCAGTTATTGCAAACAAGGAATAGACAACCAAATATTAAGTGTTATTTACTTAAATATTATCTGTTCCTATACATTTGCTCACCTAAAATAGGGTGGTCTGCCACCAAAGGTGCCATGTTCTAAGTTGTTTAACACATCTAGATGTAAATATCAGGAAATGAAAGCTGAAATTCTGATCTGTCATTTAATTTTTATCTATTTCTCTCAAAAGCAAATGTCTTAAAAGGGAGGGGACTGTATTGGTTTAGCCAATCTATGTACTAAAAATACAGAAAATATTTTTTTTGTCCAAATTCAACAAAGAAAGGGGTCTAAAATAAGCAGGATGAGTAGCATCCTTTCCCTTCTTTAATATGGGACATACTGAATATTTTTAGTTTCACACTCTTAAACACAATTAATTAAGCTTAGGCAAGAAAGCTGTGTAAAATTCACCGATAACCATCAGGCCCAGCAGCTTTACCAGCTTTTAGTAAATTAACTTCTAGCAGCATCTGAAAGTTTTGGATTGTTCAAAATCTTTAACCATCAAGGTCAGTATCTGTTGATATCTGTGCACAGACCTGGAGTCAAGTTGAAAATGTTTCTGCTTTAGCTTAAACCAAAAAAAAAAAAAAAAAAAAAGGAAAAAAAAAAAAAAACAAACAAACAAACAAACAAACATTCAACCCACATAGTAAGAACAGAATTATACTAAAAAATATTGTATATTTGATTAAAAAAAGCCACCTTGAGTGTCTCACAGACTGTAGAATTTGACCAATTGTATCATTTGTAGAATTTGTTCACCTGTATCATTAAAAACTAGGAAATCATCAAGCTTCAAATGTATGTACATTATGACGTTTGGATCAACAGGTAAATGAGAATCAGAATGGCAGCTATAAATCTGTCTGAAAAGGATATCAGAAAGTCACGAGAGACTAAGCTTTGATCATAAATGAATATATTACGATATTTGGTATTGGTAATGTTTGAAGACGCCACCTTGGAGAGATAAGAGCTGGCTTTGTGGAGAGCCTGTCCAGATAAGGGCGGATGTGGCTCAGTCGGTAGAGCGGGTTGTCCACTAATCCACCAACCGTGGGGTTGGCGGTTCGAATCCCGGCCCGGGTGATCCCATGCCGAAGTGTCCTTGGGCAAGACACTGAACCCTAAGTTGCCCCCAATGGCAAGCTAGCACCTTGCATGCAGCTCTGCTACCATTGGTGTGTGAGTCTGCTCTCATTTGCAAGTCGCTTGTAAATGTAAAATGATATTTCTGTAAAGCTGCTTTGAGACAATGTCCATTGTAAAAAGCGCTATACAAATTATTAATTATTATTATTATAAGGATATAAATAACAATTGAAATCCGTAATCATATTTTGTGAGGCATCAAGTATTAAATACAAAATCCTTACTGAAACTCAACCTCAAACCACAAGAGAAAGACTCACTAGTCATCTAAAGGATATTTGCTCGATTTTACAATTAAAAAAAAAACTTTGCCGCACATGTATTGTAGTTTAGTCTACAACAGGGGTGGGCAATCTTATCCGGAAAGGGCCGGAGTGGGTGCAGGTTTTCATTCCAACCAAGTAGATTCATGTGTGGCTTCTATTGAAAGCCAAGATCAACTGATTAAACAGGTAGAATCAGATGTGGCTCCTGCTTGGTTGGAATGAAAACCTGCACCCACACCGGCCCTTTCTGGATAAGATTACCCGACCCTGGTCTATAACCAAGTTCACCCATGTTTGATAATGGAAGTTACCCAATTTCTGCGCACTTCAGTTTTGCACTTGCTTCTCTCTCTCTTTCTCTCTCTAACAGAGAAGAAAAGTCTCCAGTTAACTCACTTGAATTTGCGGGCACACTCAGCCTCCCGGAGATAATCACACTCCAGGACCAGCTCTCGCTGCATCACATCCATCAAGTGCTCTGGAAACAGACCTACAAACACAGACAGCCACAGAAAAAGAGATATGTCCGTAAACAAAGGCACAAGTAACTTTTAAACCAAATATGAATTATGTTTAAAAATACATTTAAGTGCCTTCTAAAATGATGAAAGCCAGGATGAGTTAACTAAAATCAGATTGGAACAATTCAGTAATAATACTAATAATAATAATAATGATGATGAACTTTTTTCCATGATGTCAGTATTTCGATCTATAACCAAATAAAGGGCATCAGTCTTCTCTGTTAGTTTCTCAGTTAAACAAACATGCGTGTCATGCTCTTCAGGGCTATTACCCAGCCATTTAAACTTTTAGAGAATGCAAACAAAAAATAGGATCGTGTGTCTCCTCAATTAGAAAGTCTACAAAACTTCACAGCTATCCATGTGAATAATGAGCCATCAATGTGCCAGTGAAGGAAACATTATCATCAGCCTTACTTCACTAAACAGGAATAATTGTAGGGTTCTAGTTAATGACAGTACTCTTTAAACACAGATCTGGTCCTGACCATTAAACCACTGGATTAATGTACAATGAACAATAATCACCATCAGGCAGGGCATTGCTCATGCTAAGGACAGTCATCAGGTTGTTCACGTCACTGTTGATGCTCTGTGCGACTCCGGGGTACTGAAAACACACACACACGCACGCACGCATACTACTGATTATGGTATGTGTATACATAAGCACTAAAAAAAAAAACCTCAGCATTTAACGGATTCCTCAACAAAAACCTTAATTCAATTTTATTTTGTCACACTTTCAAGGTTTCCAGTTGTTTAAGTTTCAATGTCCCATCCTTTTTTACAAGTAAACACAGGGTTACCACAGCTCAGACATCAAGCGCATGTGAAGTTGCCTCTGTTCAATAACGGACTACAGAGGATGGAAAAACAGTCACCTCACTAGCAGATGAGAACAATACCCAACTATATGTAGGTGGACTCCAACAGCAGCACACTAGATCTGTCTGTGCCTGACGTGATTAAATACTTCAAGGTGATGAACCTATACAAAGCCCCATGTTTCCTTGTTTTGTCATGTGCTGTACAGTTAATGGGAGATCCTTACTGACATATTTAATCTTTCCCAATGTCTGTAAACCATCCCCATCATCAGCATCATCTCCCAAGAAAGCTTCTGGGTAAATGACTACCACCATGTCGCACCGATCTTCTGGAGCACTTAATTTAAATCCATATTAAAACACTCTCTAGTTCATACACACTAGAATTTTGCCTCCAAGTCCCCATACATATTTATATTTGTACCTTATATGTTGTACCTTATATAATGAACTTTACTAAATTTTATACATTTGTGTATACAGTGGATATAAAAAGTCTACACACCCCTGTTAAAATGGCAGGGAATATGGCAGTGTTCAGAATCAACCAATTATATTCAAACTCATGTTAAACACTAAATAGTATATATCTGCCATCAATTAAACGCACAGATTAACCCCAAATGAAGTACAGCTGTTCCTATAGGAATTTCCTGACATCTTCTTGGTAACATCCAACTGGAAAAGGAATGGGCCACGTAGAGTGTTGAAAAATATCAATCAGAAGAGGATTATAATTTTTTTTTTTCTCCCAAGGCATTGGATATACCATGGAACACTGTAAATACAATAAATCAACAAGTGGAATAAATATGTCACCACAGTGACACTACTAAGAACAGGACAGCCCTCTAAAATAGATGAGAAGATCAGAAGAGAACTGCTCAGAGAGGCTACCAAAAGGCCTACTTCAACATTAAAAGAATTGCAGCAAATTGACAACAATCTCCTGAATTCTTCATATGTCTGGGCTATGGGGTAGGGTGGCAAGATGTTAGCATTTTTAACAAAAACAAAACAAAACATACAAAAAACACCACCGCGATGGGGAAGCATTGTGGTGGCATCATCATACCTTTCTTCAGCTGGAACTGGGGCTTTAATCAGGGTGGAAGCAATAATGAATAGCTCCAAATACCAGTCAATTTTGGCATAAAATCTTAAGGCTTCTGCTAAAACACTAAAAGATGAAGAAGAATTTCACCTTTCAGCATGACAACAACCCAAAGCAAGTCCAGAGCTAAATCCAATCAATAATCTGTGTGGTGATCGGAAGAGGACTTTGCACAGGATATGCCCAGCCAATCTGACAGTTAGAATAATTTTGCAAGGAAGAATGGCAAAATATTGCCAAGTCAAGATGTGCCAAACTGACTGACTCTTACCTAAAAAGATTGAATGCTGTGATAAAATTTCAATCTGCTTCAACTAAGTATTAGTTTAGGGGTGTGCACACTTATGCAACCAGGTTATTGTACCCCCCCAAAATGATTCTTATTGTTCTTCACTTTAATTAATAGGTTATGATTTCACAATAAAAGGTAGAAAAGGTTCTAACCTGATTAATCTTGGTTTCATTTTTTTACATCACAAAAACCTGTATTTTTAACAGTGTGTAGCTGCATGAGCTCATCTAATACCCTCTGCTGTTGCGCTTATGTTTTGCATATTGTGCTTTATCATGTTACTGTACATGTCAGCAATTTATCTGGGCTCTGTCACAATGTTTCTATGTACACATGTTAAATAAAAGACTTTGACTTTCTTTAGAATTTAATTTTCTGCCAGAGCATGTCTTAACGTTATAACAGATTTAACAACTTTTTCCACATTACTAGACAAAGCATTATAACAAAACCTAACAAATACACAAGTTTTCATTCACTTTCAGTAAGTACTTCTTTCATTGAGATGATGTTAACTCTACCCCTACTAGCTTTACTTACTTGCAGTTTGAAGTAGCCTTTTACAACCTAACTTTGTCAGTTTGCTATGAACCCTTAAATACTTGCCCCTCACCTGGATCTTCATAGCTACTTCTCGGCCATCCTTCATTCTGGCCAGATGCACTTGCCCGATGGAGGCAGCAGCAAAGGGTCTCTCCTCGAACATCTCCAGTTTGTCTCTCCAGTTTGGGCCCAGGTCATTATTCAGAGCTTTCTGTACACAGATTATTGTATAGACAATCCTCTGTTGGTTTTTATATGACTGAAATACTTTATATAATGTAAAACATTCTGGAAATATTCAGCACCAGTGTTTCCCACATGTAGGTGATACCTTGTGACTAGGAATATTGAGAAGTATCCAAGTACATTTTGTCCAATGCTGGTATTCTCTTTTCCTATTAATGCTTGGAAGGATTTAAAAAAAAATCTTCTGGGAGTTTGGCTGCTAGCAAATCACTATGGTGATGTGCACGGTACAGGGATAGTCAATCAGTGGCGTTCCTAATATTTGTGCACTTACCGCACACGTTGCGGGAATAGCAAAGCATATGACCATTACTAAAGGTCACCAAATGATAATGAGTCTTTATTGATCACATATACATTACAGTACAGGGAAATTCTTTTCTTTGCATACCCCAGCATGTCAGGAAGTTGGGGTCAGGGCACAGGGTCAGCCATGACACAGGGCCCCTGGAGCAGAGAGGGTTAAGGGCCTTGCTCAAAGGCCCAACAGTGGCAGCTTGGCAGTGCTGGGTCTTGAACCCCCGACCTTCCGATCAGTAACCCAGAGCCTTAACGGCCAAGCAACCACTGCCCCACATTAACGTTGCTTCTACAACAGTAACATATAAAAATTATAACACTGTCACGGTCACTAATGTATGACTGCTGTATACTTTGTCGTGTCACATTGCATCAGATTTTTTTTCAGATCATCTGAAAACCAATACATAAAATTGTCTTTGTTATTTCTAATATCTACGGGTGGTGGAACTCTAAGATCTGATACATGTATGTGGGAAACACTGACGGACATGTTCTAAAAGTGTACATGCTTCAATGTGTAATATAACTGAAGTGATTGTTGTGCTCAGACAGTGTGTACCATCATCTGCTTGATGGGCATGAAGTCTGCACTCTGACGGACCCGCTCAAAGATCTTCGATAGGTGAGGATTGATGAAAGCATCGTCTATGGGAAAAAAGAAACATAAATGACAAGAATGTTCATAATACCTGCTCATACTACATGTTTTATAGCACATACAGTAAATGTGCATATCCAAATCTGAAGAAGAATCCAGAGAGTAACCGCAGTGCCTTTCAGTAATAAAGGGAAAGGTAGTAAAAGTGATTGTACAGCTGATAAAGGACCTTTGTCCCAACCTCATGTTTCTCTGGTGTGTATTATGCTCAGTAGTTACAACCTCTACATAGATAAGTAACTGAATATGGACATATACAGGATGTTTGTGACAAAATCCTTCATCTGCTGGGCAAGCAAAGGACTTCCATAGACAGACAATCCACTGGTATGACCACTGGCTACGTTTAATTACCTCTATATACTACTTGCATATTCCTCATACATTCCTCACATTCATTCATTCGAGTTTCTCCATGTGCATCACAATGTTTTCCTTCTCACGATCACCATTTAGGGTTTAAATGTTACACACAATGCTATGAAAACCAAATTAAAGTGACAGCGCATCAGATACCCGTATATCTACATGTGCACGCGCTAGAATAAAAAAAAAATATCCCTTTTTTCTGTGATGTATTTAATAAATGCAAATATTTGGTCATGTTTATTTCTTTGGTTTGAACCTGCTAGCGAGACGATTACCCTTTAAGTAGTACTCTAAATTGTAATCTCAAAAATTCAAATATGAAAACTAAAAAGATGTTCTGTAAATTAGGCCACGGGTGACGCATTCAGGATTCCCGGGGGAAAAGTGCTTGAACTCTCAATCACAGCATCACACTGTGAAAAATTTAAGAGAACAAAGAGTTAAATGATGTTAAAATGGAAGATTTGAACAGTAATGAGGTCACTGCACCTAAAGTTTTTATTCTTATTAAACAGCTAACTTTTACCAGCAGGCTAAAATTAGTGTACTTTAATTAGCTAAAACCTTCCCTAAATATTTTATACATGCATTTGATATTCAGTGGATTCAAAGTGTTCACACCCATTTTCATATTACACACAGTGATTTTAATGGAAATTGCCATTTTTACCCACCAATCTACACTTAATCCCCCCATAGAGAAGTGAAAACATGTTTTAGAAATAATTTTAATTTTTAAATGAATAAACTGAACTATACACACACACACACACACACACACACACACACACACACACACACACACACACACACTAATATAGGACTAAGTTTAAAATTGTGTAATCCACTGCTCTCCTAAAACAGGTGAAAGAAATGGGCAAAAGTTAAGTGTTTAATAATTATCACTTAAATAGCTCACCCCAGAGCAGAGATATCATTATTTAAACAATTAATCATACAATTTATGCATTATTCACACTTCATACTTTTTTTTAGAATACAAATCAACTGATAAACTGAAGTGGTAAGTACGATACTGCCGAAATCTGTTCACCATGAAATTAGGATTAGATTGATATCAAATATGCCCGAGGAATATTTTGGTTAAATAATGTAAATGACCGTAAACTAAACATTGAGTGAGACAAAAACGTACATTTACTAAATACTGTACACCAAAGGAAAAATTTAATTTTTTTTATTTAATGTGTCAATAATTAAAATATACAAAATTATGATTCAGACATTTGTCAGCTTCCAAACTCTATAGGAGTTGGCAGTGCTTTAGCATTTCAGGCATAAACACGGCTCTATGTGTGTAACATAATGTGATCATGTGCATCATGGAAATGTGCTATTTAATTAATTATGCCGTGCAGTTGCAATCTTTGAGCACCAGAGGTCCCAATCCACACATCCCAGAGATAAAATATAGAGAGAGCACACTGGACACATGATCTTGTTCTTTCAGGGAGAGCCTAAAGATCATATGCACTTGTGAAGTCTGATAGCTCTAGATTTCAATGACCAACAAACTTTATACATTATACGGTTACAGGACCAAGTTATAATGGTTAAAATGAGCTCTTCAGTAGGTTTCAAACTAGGGCTGCAACTAACGATTATTTTCATAATCGATTAGTTGGCCAATTATCCGCTAGAGTCTAGTGTAGGTAATATCATCTAGTGACTAGACGGTAGAGTACAAAGTGCATAGTGTAATTGTATAGTACGTCATTTGGGACACAACTTTAGTATTTACTTTCCGAAGTATGTTTTCGGAACAGAAGTAACGTAGTGAATAAACGCGTCCCGTGCCGTGCGCAGACTGACTAATCAATAATGAGATTCGTTGACAACGATTTTCATAATCGACTGTTATCGATTAGTATCAATCAGCTCTATTTCGAACAATACCAAAGTCTGCAGAAATCAGCCATTTTAGGCGACTTTGGAGCTCTATTTCTGCTAGGGAGAATTTACAAGTTGATCGATTTATTTTTAAGATAAGGTGAAAATGTAGTATGTTTACCTCTGTTCAGAGCAATTTTTGATTATTTCATTTTATACAGACAAAACTGACATTGTTTTGCATCATTTATGATTTGGAACTAAATAAGGAGTCTTTTCAGTCATAATTTTGAAAGCAGTGCAGCCTTATACCCCTACAAGGCTGTATACCCAGATTTATGCTTTTTTTATGTTGCGACACTTGCTTTAATCATCCAAGATGACCTTTATGGTTGAGAGAGAGAGAGAAACTTAAAACAGTTTATGTGAACATCTCTCAGCTATTTGTTTATTACAAGCCTTGTGTGCTTATTGTGAGCAACTGACAATCCTTGCAGCACTTCAGAGTGAAAGGTGAAGGTTCTCTTCATGGCTGCCGGCTTATTTTTAGCTTACGTCTGTTCTGCAAGTTTAACTGACAACTGTTCAAAGATAATGCCAGCCATGTGCAATTTATCATTTACCACTGCCATGTCTCTCAAAGTTGTCCCTTAATTTAGTTCCAGTAACAGTGGCCATCAATCAGATGCTACAATGTGTCAGCAGACTGTGAGACTACTTGTGCCAGATGTCAAGACGGGTGGTGATGAGAGACAGCAAAGTTCTCGGTTTCCCACACACATACAAACTAAGACACTGTAGGTGCCTAAGGAAATAACTGACATTTATATCACATTTGGATCTTACCAAAAACACTACAACAAAAACACAGACTTTTAACTTGTATGAGATACTTATTTTAATCCATGAAGTAACCAACAGTAATGCTGACCTTCTATTCCAAGTGTGAATACCAATAATAATGCTCTCGCCAGACAGTGATGTAAGCAGCTAGTAGCAGAGTTTAGTCTGTCACTTTAATGTTAAGAATGAACATGACTCATGACTGCCAAGACAGTGAAAATGAGCAGGGGTCATAAAGTATAACATCCAGTATCTTGAGTGTGGTTAAGACTATGATGTGGTGAGGTCCTTCTAACACATAAAAGTATTATGCGTAAAAGATATTCACTCACCCTGAATGCTGAGCATCTGTCCTAGTTTGAGTGCTGCTCCACGCACTTTACACAGCGTCCTGACAATACGCTCTGCATTGGCCTCAGACAGGAATGGGCTGGAGTCTAAAACAGCCTTTTTGTCTCCTGGGAAGAGAGATTGTACAAATGAATACTCAACAATATGTTTTAAAATATAACTTAACAGAATTGTTAGAGTCTGGGCAACACCACAAGAACTGCAAAAGAAACTAATGCCTAAATAACAAGGAACTTTACAGCACACAGTTGTATGTACGATACATATACGAGTCATTGATGTGTAACGAGAGAATGTGTAGTTCTGCAAATTCTACACTGAGAGGGGTGAATACTTAATGAGGCTGGTTTTTTTTTTAAATAATTGAGACATTTAAATAGTTTATTTATTAAAATAGTATTTAAATGTTTTTCTGTAGAGTCACTTTAAAAGAAGCAGAAAAAAATCCCATACTAATATACTTGCAAAATATAGTTGCAAAAGAGCCAGAAAAGAAATAATCAATGGGGGGTGAAAACTTTTCATCAGGAAACTAACTAAAACACCAGTTCAACAGTTTGTCACAGACTCTCATTAACAGTCAGATGTGTTATCTGACTTCCTAGTTACCGTTCGGTCATGGTCATTTAGAGGTGGAGTATGAGAAAGTATACCACTACTATAAATAATAATAGTAATAATATCATCCTTTGTAGTCTTTCTAAATTCTCTTAAGAATCTTTCCCTCTACTGAAAACTGAGCAATTTTTTCTGAACCAACTTAGTATATTTGTACCATGGCAGTAGGTTGCTATTCAATATAAAGCTGTAAATCGATGAAATGGATTTCACAAGAAGCAGGTTCACTTGCAAGGCTTTCAGTATGGTTTATGAAATCTCTTCCTATACTTTGTGAAATGTTTAGCTATAGTAGTTCTCTTATTTATAAATAAATAAATAAATAAATAAACAAACAAACAAACAAATCTCTCACATTTAATACCATGTCCTGTAATTGGGAATCAATGATGTCCAAAAAAGGAAAATAATTGAAAAATCTCTCTATACCACATTAATCTGTGCTTACCATTCTTTTCTTCTGGGCGCAGGCTTTTCTTGGCCACCTCAGCCAATGCTCCAATGCCAAGACCCACTGCAAGACCTGTTACACACACAAGGAGGAGAAACTTTACACAAGTCCTGCATATGTTAACCAGGAGAACACTGAACTGTAAATCCATAAGATGAATTTTATCCTCAATGACCACAAGTTAGGGAAAGGATTGACTATATGTATAAAAAAAATTGAAATAAAAAATTTAAATACAGCTTACATAATCCATTTTCTCCCTTTTTACTTGAATACGACTGGAAATATTGAAATGTGGGTCACCATAAAAAAAAAATATAATTTAAAAAAAAAAAACCAAAAAAAAAAAAACCACAGGCATTCAAACAAATCAGAATTTCTGTTGCTCTACAGTTTCCACATTCATCCTCAGTAAGGACTTTATTCTGGATCCAGAGCCCATCTCAGGAACACTGAGGGCAGGGAAAGACGAATTCATTACAGATCTAATGATAGAACACTTCAGAGGGCAACTGAAGTGTGGGACAAAGAGCATGACTTAAGCTCTACAACCATCTTAGACAATGTCCTATATGGCTTGAGCAACCAATAACTTTACTCCAGTAAAAAACACTTATTTTCAAAAACAAACAAAACAAACACACCTTTCACAACTTTTTGCTCATTTGCCAAGTCTAAAAAGCAGATTAGACCTTACCCGAGTAAAAGTAAGGGGAATTACTCAAGAAATAGTAAGCCATAGATATAGGATTTTTTAACAGTATATAACAGCATTATCATAGAAAGGGGATATAAAATTCCTATCTGATGTCCTGCATTAAACCAAAACAGGAATCCTACGTACTTGAAAAAGAAAATGATAAATAAATTGTACAAATTCTATCAACTGTGGCATGTAGTGTAATCACAAGGCCTGTGAGCCAGGCAGCCTCATGGTCAGGGATGGCACATTTAATGTAACCCTACATTTAACTTGGGTTAAGTAGCTGCAATACTTTAAAAGAACACATGGGTTCCTTCCTGGCAGGCTAGTCAGATTCCGTATCAATACTGCTCAATTATTAAACAAGCTGTTGTTTGTGCAGATTAATCTGCAGAAGTCCTGAAGAAAACAAGTGTTTGAACAGACAGGTTAAACCATGTTATACAGTGCATAGGGAAAGTATTCACAGCACTTCACTGTTTCCACATTTTGTTATGTTATAGCCTTTTTCCAAAATGGATTAAATTCATTATTTTCCTCAAAATTCTACAAAAAATACCCCATAATGACAACATGAAAGCAGTTTGTTTGAAACCTTTGAAAATTTATTAAAAATAAAAAACTTAAAAAAAAGCACATGTACAAAAAAAAAAAAATAAAAAAAAAAAATAAAAAGAAGTATTCACAGCCTTTACTCAATACTTTGTTGAAGCACCTTTGGCACCAATTACAGCCTCAAGTCTTTTTGAGAATGATGCTACAAGCTTGGCACACCTATTTTGGGGCAGTTTCTCCCATTCTTCTTTGCAGGACCTCTCAAAATCAATCTGGTTGGATGGGAGTGTCGGTGCACAGCCATTTTCAGATCTCTCCAGAGATGTTCAATCGGGTACAAGTCTGGATTCTGGCTGGACCACTCAAGGACATTCACAGAGTTGTCCTGTAGCCACTCCTTTATCTTGGATGTGTGTTTAGGGTCCTTGCCCTGTTGGAAGATGAATCTTCGCCCCGTCTGAGGTCCAGAGCACTCTGGAGCAGGTTTTCATCAAGGATGTCTCTGTGCATTGCTGCGTTCATCTTTCCCTCAATCCTGACTAGTCTCCCAGTCCCTGCCGCTGAAAACATCACCACAGCATGATGCTTCCACCACCATGCTTCACTGTAGGGATGGTATTGGCCAGGTGATGACTGGTGCCTGGTTTCCTCCAGACATGACGCTTGCCGTTCAAGCCAAAGAGTTCAAGCTTTGTTTCATCATGGTCTGAGAGTCCTTCAGGTGCCTTTTGGCAAACTCCAGGCGGGCTGTCATGTGCCTTTTACTGAGGAGTTGCTTCCGTCTGACCACACTACCATTCAGGCCTTTTTGGTGGAGTGCTGCAGAGATGGTTGTTCTTCTGGAAGGTTCTCATCTCACCAGAGACACACTGGAGCTCTGTCAGAGTAACCATCGGGTTTTTGGTCACCTCCCTGACTAAGGCCCTTCTCTCCTGATCGCTCAGTTTGGCCGGCCGCCAGCTCTTGGAAGAGCCCTGCTGGTTCCAGACTTCTTCCATTTACGGATGATGGAGGCCACTGTGCTCATTGGGACCTTCAATGCTGCAGAAATGTTTCTGTACCCTTCCCCAGATCTGTGCCTCCCTACAATCCTGTCTCGGAGGTCTACAGACAATTCCTTGGACTTCATGGCTTGGTTTGTGCTCTGACATGCATTGTTAACTGTGGGACCTTATATAGACAGGTGTGTGCCTTTCCAAATCATGTCCAATCAACTGAATTTACCAAAATGTGGAAAAAGTGAAGCGCTGTGAATACTTTCCGGACTGCACCTCATCTCTGCAAACACCACATTATACTGCAGCTCTTCAAACCTACATTATACAACCCCGATTCCTAAAACGTTGGGACTGTATGTACTATATTGAAAACACATTATTTGATGTTTTTACATTAATTTATTTTGAAAATATACACTCATTTCAAATCTTACACAATTAGAACACACTCCAAAAAAGTTGGGGCAGTCAACTGTTTACCACTGTGTAACATCAGCTTTTCTTTTAATAACATTTATTAAGCATTTGAGTGCTGAAGACACCAGTTGGTTAAGTTTAGCAAGAAGGATATCCCCCCATTCATCCATTATGCATTTCTTCAGCTGTGCAACTGAACAGAGTCTTCGTTGCCTTATTTTGCACATCATAATGCACTGCACTTTGTCAATCGCAGGCAGGCCATGCTAGCACCCGCACTCTCTGCTTATGCAACAATGTGCTTGTAATCCGGGCAGAACATGGTTTGGCATTGTCCTGCTCTGGATGGCAGAGTATGTTGCTTCAAAGTCCTTTTCTTCTCTGGCCCGAAGAACACGATGGCTATTAGTCGTAAATTGCCCCAGTTACAACTTTCTTGGAACGTGTTTCATGCATCAATTTCAAAATAAAGGTTAAGTAAATAAATCTTTTAAAAAAAAAAATTAAAAAATGCAGTTAATTACGTAAAACATCAAATACATTGTCTTTATATGTTTTTTGTTTAATTACAAGTCAAGGTACATTTACAATATCACTTCTCTCTTTTTTTTTTTTTTAGCATATTCCATACTGCCCCAACTTTTTCGGAATTGGGGTTGTACTCGGAAAACACCTCATCTTCATCTTTTCAAACACCAAGCAATAAAATGCCTAGCATTCAGGTATTACCACTTAGACAGAAATACACAAGATACACAAAAACATATACTTGTAGCTTAGCTGAGTACAGTAGAAAACTTTCCCAGAAGTGGCCTACCTTCCAACATTCCTGAAGGAACACAGCAACTACTCATCCAGAAAGTCAAAAAATAGCCAAGGACAACACCAAAGGACCTACAGGCCTCTCTTGCATCAATAAAGGTCACTTACCTCCAAAATTTGCCAATCTTCCCAGCCGTGTCACAGGAACCTTTTGCTCCCTTGCTCTCTCGCTCAGCTAAGAACAGAACAGAGCAGTCGTTAATGTCTAGCAAGGGACAGAACTGCATTTTTACCACAACTTATATAAATATATAAATAAATAAATAAATAAATAAATAAATAAATAAATAAAAATACAGCACTTGAATGTTGTTAAGCTCTAAAGTTGAAAATGCAACATTTTTCCTCAACAATGGGCCTCATTTATCAATCTTTCAGTAAAGACGTGTGTAAATGTTTGTGTAAACTAAACTGAACTAAAAATGTCTGCTGGATTTACAAACTTTTCTACCAGGAACATGCATGGCACAGTTTATTTGCCTTTGGTGACGGCCACAAAACAGAAAAAATAATAATAATCCACCAAAACTCACAGAGCTGAATAATTAGGCAAAAAATAAGACTCTCAAATTTGCTTTACACTGTGTCTCAGTCACCTATTCACACACACACACACACACACACACACACACACACACACCAATGGTAGCAGAGCTGCCATGCAAGGCGCTAACTTGCCATCGGGAGAAACTTGGGGTTCAGTGTCTTGCCCAAGAACACTTTGGTATGTGGAGTCACCTGGGCCGGGAATCAAACCGCCAACCCTACAATTAGTGGACAACCCGCTCTACCACCTGAGTCACAGCCGCCACGTAAACGTTAGTTTCATTCAAATCCATGCTAATAAAAAATATAATATTTAACAGTTGCATTCATAATTTAATGACAAGTCTTATTTTTATTAATTTATGGGTCTTGGTTTGACTGCTTTCTTTAATTAGATTTTTTATTTAACATTACTTTAGCTAATGCCACTAATATGAAACAACTGGGTTTCACAAAAGTTTAATTCAATTTGTATGTGTAAAGAAAAATACACAAGATATTTAAACTTGACAGTGTGATCCATATATATGCAGTATAAGGCCAGGTGATATGACAGAAATATCATATCATAATACTTGAGGACATTTCGACGATACGCAATGAGATGAAAAAAATTGTTAAACTGACTTTGACATTACTGTTCATTAGTGCCTTCAAAGACAAAGATATTTTATGAGGTCAAATCAACCATTCTGTACCACTTACTTTGTAATTATTATTAACTATTATTAATTATTAACATAAAAAAAATACAATCACCATACCAACAATATCTCAGAAAAGTGTATCATTTCTCACGATATTGATATTATGTCACTATATAATCACCTAGCTCTAGTGCAGTAATTTGTCTCGATTTACATGATTAGAAGCCAATGTTGACATTAGTTAGTCTTTTCCTGTGTAAACTTGAACAACCTCAGGAGCACGAAAAGGGAACGAACATTCAGATATTGCAGGATTTTCACAAATACCAAATGAACGATTACTCTGAATGATTTACAAATAAATCAGCATGTACCCAGACTGATAAACGAGGCCCATTCAACCTTAAGAAAGTAAACAAAATAATAGTGTTGATGGTTTCAGGGAAAACAAGTTATACATAAGACTCTTTCCATTTTGTTTTGCCACAACAACTAAACTAAATCTTCTGGCACAAACTAAATCCACTTTCCAATTAAAACTGCAACATTACACTGTTTAAACACAGCCTGGTCACTCAATTGACACCGGGCTACAAGATCAGCATTGTTTACCATTTGTTTATGGGGTTTGCTGATGCTCTGCTTGGCCTCTCTGGCTTTGTTGATGTCTTTGGCCGTGAGCCCACCTACAGACGAGTGATCCTGGTGATACGAGCGAGTCCCTGTGAACTGCTTCGTAGGATCCTTAAAGTGTTCAAAAACATTTGATTTGCCTACTGAGTGGTAGGATGTTCTAGCACTATCCACACGGCCATCCGTGAATGTGTTATCAGACTGCTCCATCTGTGTCACGCCCTCACTGTAGTCCTCCTCACTGGAGAAAGCATACTTGTCATCCATGTCTGTGCTGAAGTCGGTCACACTTTGCTGCTGGCCGGTGAATTCCTGAATCCATCACAGATCAGAAGGAGCAAAAGGTAATTTTAAAAGAACACCACAGCTTCAATGACAGCAAATGCAACAGAAGAGCTCAGTATTTGTACATACACTTTAATATGCTGACAGTACAGCAGTTATGATCATTTCAAAAGATCTTATTATCTCCTGATAGCTACATGACAAAAAATAAGTCACCAACCCCATCTTTATGTGCTACTGTAAACTAATTAAAGCTTTTATGTGCATTCCAGATTTGTAGAAATACATGACAGCAATTAGGAGCAAACCGACACTAGAGCATCTTCAAAGCTTAAGACAAAATAGATGAGCTGGTGATGATTTGGGTATACCTCTAGTTTAACATAAAGTAAAAAAGCAGTCCTTTTATTTGAAACTACAGCTCAATGGTTGTACCTGTTTATTGAGATCCCATAACCCACATGGTGGAAGAACAAATTATTATTTGTTATTTACTGTTTTAGTCACTCAAAGGCAATGAAGAACCTGATTAAAATTATTAATTCAGGTGGACTTTGTGGAGCAGAACTTACCTGAATTTTATGCATGGCCACACTCATGGCCTGCTCTGCTGTCATTTTCATGCTTTGGGTCACGGCTCCTCCACTCTTCAAAGCACTCGCCTGGGTCTCAAGCACTGCCTGGCTCAGCTTGGCCAGACCCTTCATTAGCAGGACTAAATCGCTCGCCATGACACTGCCTCACTCCTAGGAGAGTCAATCTGTAATAATTAACAAATGTAGTGTCACTTGTATCAGAAAGCGATATTCAGCTACAGCTAGCCAAGTGTTGGGGGGGTCAACATAAAACGTATGGAGAGCTGATTAGATAATCATGCGCACTAATAAATAATAATAAGCTTATTGCTTGTGTCTCTCATTTGTAAGTCGCTTTGGATAAAAGTGTCTGCTAAGTGAATAAATGTAAATGTAATAAAGACCCAGGTGTGTCCTATTAGAATGAGTGTTTAAACAATTGCAATCAAAATTATTCAACCCCCATTGCAAATCAAGTTTATTGTCTGCGTGTGGAAGGAAAGATGGATTCATTGAAGTATCAGGAAATATTACGATAAAACGTCATGCTGTCTGTGAGGAAGCTGAAACTTGGGTGTCATTGGACCTTACAACAGGAAAATGATCCCAAGCATACCTCAAATTTCACCAAGGCTTGGTTGCAGAAGACCTGGAGGATTCTATAGGGCAATCACAGTCACCTGACTTGAACCCCATTGAAAATCTCTGGTGGGATTTGAAGAAGGCGGTTGCATGCAAGCCCAAGAATATTACTGAACTGGAGGCCATTGTTCATGAGGAATGGGCTTAGATTCCTCAGGAACGTTGCCAGAAGGCTATGCATCTCGTTTGCAGCAGGTCAGAACAGCAAAAGGGTGCTCTCCTAAATACTAAAGGTGCTTGCCATGAAGGGGCTGAATAATTTTGAAACTAGAGAAATCATTACAAGTTGCATTTTCAGTTGAATTTGGGGAAACCACTTGAAGTATTTGTTCATTGCAAAAGATTACCTTTTTGAAAGTTAACCATAACCTAGCATTGCAGCTGTTCACCATGATGTAATACAGAGAGTGAAGTAATGTTACTTACATGTACTTACAGTCAGTGGCTAACGGAACTTAGCTAGCTCAGTTATGTCGAGGCCGAAAGGTCTTCACAAGGTTAACATGACAAAAAGAGAGGTTGGGGATTACAGTGGGTTGTACTGCTTTCCTTTGTACTGCTATCTCTGTAATGCTGATTGACTTAATTACGTGGCACGAAAAAATTGGCGGTGAGGTGCTAAATGCGGGGGAATAAATATTCACAAATTAGCTAGATTTTCCAGGTGAGTATACAGCTCTAGTTTGTTCATTAGGAGAGAAAATCACACAATTTGGGATTCTGTAACAATTTCTCAGTTAATGGCGCACTTCTATAGCGCTTTTATCCAAAGCGCTTTACACTGTCTCATTCACCCATTCACACACCAATGGTAGGAGAGCTGCCATGCAAGGTGCTAGCTTGCCATCGGGAGCAACTTAGGGTTCAGTGTCTTGCCCAAGGAAACTTCGGCATGTGGCGTCATCCGGGCCAGGATTCAAACCGCCAACCCTACGATTAGTGGACAACCCGCTCTACCGACTGAGCCACAGCCGCCCTGTGTTAAAGCCCAAAGTCATTTGTCCATATTTTGTAGCTAACAAAATTGTAAGCTTTTCAAATGGAAAGCAGTGGGACTCTTGTCTTCCCAGATGGCAGGGAGATTTGTAAGATTTTAACACCAAGGATTTTAATAAATGTCACCTGAATTTCATGAAACGGTTTGTTTATTTTGTGAGCATTTTCCCCATACAAACAAATTGCATTTTAGGATAATTGTAGGGAAAAAAGTATAAACAATACATCTCCATGTTGTTTTTTTAACACATCTTTGTGTGGGAATGTACTAACGCACAGCATGTGTTAAATGTGATTGTCTTGAAAGCAACACAAAATGTGTTGTGCTTAACTAGACACGCAGGTGTGTTCCATTTACATTTATTCACTTAGCAGACGCTTTTATCCAAAGCGACTTACAAATGAGAAATATACAAACAAAGTGATCGATCAAGCAGAGGACAATACAAGTAGTGTACCATACAAGATCCATTAATTAAATTCCAGAAGAAGCAAAATGCACAGAGTAGAGGTGTAAGTGCAAATATCTTTATTTTATTATTATTATTATTATTATTATTATTTTATGAGTTGGTTAGGTGTTCACGAAAGATGTGGGTCTTTAGCTGTGTTTTGAAGACGGTGAGAGATTCTGCGGTCCAGATTGAGGATGGAAGTTCATTCACCACTGAGGAACAGTTAGATTGAAGGTTCTGGAAAAGGACCTTGCGCCACACCGAGTGGGAACTAGTAGACGTCGGTCGCTAAACGATCGCAGGTTGCGTGTGGGAACGTAAGCCTTCAGGAGAGAGTTGAAGTAGAAGGGTGCTGTTCCAGACAA
Organism: Noturus placidus; assembly: GCA_022414735.1. NCBI lineage: Eukaryota > Metazoa > Chordata > Actinopteri > Siluriformes > Ictaluridae > Noturus > Noturus placidus. The sequence continues at coordinate 281,585 of JAFFST010052586.1, forward strand.
GGTCTTGTAGGTGAGAGCATCAAGGCCTTGAATTTGATGCGGGCGGCTACAGGAAGCCAGTGAAGGGAGATGAAGAGGGGTGTGACATGGGTTCTCTTGGGCTGCTTGAAGACAAGGCGCACTGCAATATTTTGTGTTAAAAATTAACACATGACATGTTACTTTTAAACATCGGTTTTAAGAGTACATTTGTACACCAACAAGTGTTTGATATTTGGGCATGAACTTGCATTCTGCTGCAGGAATCATTTCTTCAGCCCAGTGGCATGACTGAACGCATACTATCCACATTCAGAGTGTCTTAAGACACAGAGATAAGGCAAATCATGCAGACGGCACGGTAGTTCAGTTAAACCAGAAAGACACAGAATAGTAACAGCCAATCAAAACACCAGCAGGGGAAAACGCCTCTCTTCCTCCTATTCTCATAACACAGGATTATGGTATTTGCATAACACACTCTCAAACCGGGTTGTTTTGATCAAGTCACTATCAATAATGATGTAATGGTGGCACAAATCAGGACCTTATTACTACAGAGTTCTCTATGTATTAGATAGCAAATTTTTAACCAGTGCTCAAGGTTTACCAAAAAAAAAAACCAGATAAAAACTGATCACAAGTTAACATGAACTGCTGAGTCGATAATTTGACATGTTTGCAAGTGCCATAAATTTCCACTTTCGCTGCCAGTTTAAAGATAGCAATGCACAGCCTTCTGTAATCTTGCAAATCATTTCTAGGAGTAGTCTGACCCTGTTTTCATACCAGTGAGCAACAAGTCATTCATGTCGCTTGTAGTTTTTCTCTTGTGGGTTATGAAGCTTTGGTCCAGCATTTTTAGTTCAGAAGAGTAAACGTAATGGCCAAGATGTAGCCTACAACACACAATTCACTACAGTATACAATTTATTTTTCTTCAAAATGAATTGTAATATTTTAATAATGTGAAGTAATTGCCCAGGCTTCGTATTAGCTATTAACAGTGGTTAAAAACACTGTCCAGAGACACCAACAATCAATCTCCAGTCTTCTGAGAAGGCTTTCCACTAGATTTTGGAGCATGACTGTGGGGATGTGTGTTCATTCATATACAAGAACATTAGTGAGATCAGACGCTGATGTTGGGTGACTAAAAAAAGTGATTTAAAAAAAAAAAAAAAAAAAAAAACTTATACGCCATTCTTGTTTACTCACTGCATTACTTCTGTTCCAAAAACACCGATCGGAGAGTACAGAGCAAAATTTTGTCCCAAATAACCTAATATACACTTACACTATACGCCCTAGTATATTAATTTTAGAAGGGAAGTATCATCTCAAATGGAAAACTAGCATTTCTTTTTTTTTACGTATAAGAAGTTTCCCAGACAATGGCACATAAAACCGCTAGCTTTAGCAGAATACCCAGAGTCAGTAAACATATAAAGTGATTATTACATTATTCTGTATACACATCCCCAAGATGTTCATTTTTCTGTAATTATTTTGATAGTATTCACTGGACGAAAGAATGGTTACTCCCTGAAAAATTTTGCATGTCTAATAAAATAGATGAGAATTGATGTCTTTCTTTCTGAGATTTGTCTTATTGTAAAATCTCTTAAACTCATTGATAACAATAAGAATATTGTTTTAAGAATAAGTATTATGATAATTTTTTTCTTACTGATTGAGGTGCTATTGTTTTTTTCCAAGTTATTGTATTTCAATTAAGTGCTGTTTTCTTTTCTTGCAATAAAAACAAAAACAAGTAAATAAATAAAGAATACCCAGAGTCAACGTTACCTTTTGTGCCCATCACATGGAAAGCCAATTGGGTCATTATTCACATGCATCATTACACCGTTTTAAGCTTAAAAAAAAGCTGTATTCTAATCACTATTAAGATAGTGCCGCTAAGTGTTAAATAAACGGCAAGCGTCGCCAAGCGTAAAGTTAGGGTCAAACATGAACGCCACATATCGCTTAATAGACACGTTGATTTGCACATTACAAAGCAAAGAGAAGGATCTTTGTTTTACAACTTAGTTTTACCTCGCCATCGTTGGACTTTTGCCGGTTGTTTGAATGAATCTATGGAAAGTCTGATCATTCAATCACCAAAACACCAATGATATCGAGGTGAGGATTTAATAGGTAAGGATTTTGTGTGCCCAACATCCTCTAAGGCAGGAACTTTACAAAGCAGAGCTTGTGTAGCTCAGAAGAGTCATGCATGCACACAAACTTATGTTTAAATCCAAAATGTTTCACGGTTTACAAAAACATGTGCAAGTTGCTTACTAGGTTCAGTTTAAATCAAATTTATTGTCATTATATGCTGTATTTGCGTGCTTGCAGTGTAAAGTCTGTTGTTTATTATAACAGGAGCGATCTGTAAGTGACCTATTAGTAACAAGGCCCTGTTGCTCCTCACTCGCAGTGTAGATGCGGTGATAAACAGTGCATTGCGGTTAAGACCTGTAATGGGCAAAAACTCTACGATCAAAGTAAACACAAATAAAACAATATGTCGAAAGGCAGCGAGTAACAGAAACCATAAGGTGCAGTGAAAGAGATTTTATTATTAATTTAGGACTGTAGTTTAATTATCAGTGTTTTTGTACATCCATTAAAAAATATGCATAAATACTATTATATAATATAAACTTATATATATATATATATATATATATGAACTGAAGAGGAGAATCCACCAGCATAAACCTCGAAATTTGAAGGATCGGGAGAGATTCTTTAGGGAGGAATGGTCTCAGATCCCTTGCCTTGTATTCTCCAACCTCATTAGGCATTGTAGGAAAAGACTCCAAGCTGTTATCTTGGCAAAGGGAGGTAGCACAAAGTATTGACTAAGGGTGCCAATAACTGTTGCACACCTATATTTAACAAAAGATTTTTCTTTGATAAACCTGTGTTGTGTTTGCAATTGTTTGTGATTTTTTTAAAGAAAAGATTCAACAATAAAAAACTATTTTTCACAGCCTTCTTTGCTCATATTTACCAAGGGTGTCAATATTAGTGGAGGCCACTGTTCATAACATGCAAACAGTGAAAAGACAGACACTTCTGTTTTGTCCATGAAGAAATGTAAAATCAATATAAATGGTGATAGGGGAACGCTAAATAAGCATAAATAAATAAAAAAAAAAATCTACCGGAAACATTAAACTGCTGTTTAAAATTGTGAAGTTGCCTTCCAAATACAATGGGTAAAAAACAGAATAAAAAAACAACCTGAAGAGTTTTGCGCTGGTACAGAGGTGACCTAAGCCAGATATATTAATCAGGACATTTGTGCAACTGTTTGAACGAGACATCGTCAGTACTATTTTTAACTCCACTATTTCAAGGCTCTGTTTGGCATGGTTCCTGGGCAAGGACCCAAATTCAGCTCAGCTCAGCAGTGAACATAGCAACAATGTAGAGGATCATGGATAAGTGGATAAGGATCACGTGTCAGTTCGACTCCTGCAACCTGACAATACAATGTCTTTGTTAATAACAGCATTTCACCTCCCTCTGGCAGATGCAAAAAGATCGCACTCCCTCGATGTTGTTTATTTTGATACCTGGCAAAGCAGACATTGCCGAACATCAGTGCTTGATCTACAATGACTAAAAACAGGAAGTTGTTTAAAAAAAAAAACATTTCAGTATTAGTAGACTTGTCAGTGTTCTTGCTGAATGTTTTTCTGCTGAACACAGAATTTTAACCTAGGGAACTCACAAACCAGGCATAATATTGTGCAAGTCAAATTCAAAATATACAAACATTACAACATAAAACTGCTAATAAGAGACTAGCACATAAGGTTTAATGCTCTCCACAGAGGTCAGAGAGCTGCACTTGGCTCCTAATCACTAGAATAGAGGTTGGTTATAACCGGTCTGAGGTGACGGAAAAAAAAAAAAAGCTGTGTTGCCACAGATCATTGCCAACAAGAAACTGATCTCTGTTTAAATGAGGTTGACATACAGGTCACACTTTGCTGCTTGGAAATATGATTACATTAGAGTGTGCACCTGTGTACTTGATTCGTCACGTTCTCCTGGCTAACTCCACCACACTTCATAATACTTCTGCAAAAAGGAAATAACCATAACAGCATTGAGTGTGTACACTTACCACACTAACACAGTATTTCCACAAGAGGTCACCAAATCCCCAAATTGAAATAATTAAAACAAACAAACAAACAAACAAACAAAAAACCCCTGAAAAGCAGCCTGCAACTCGTCATATTTCAGGAGGGGAAGGGCACAATGTTGTTTTCATGTCCTCTAAGAAGTATACACTTAAAATGAACTTCCAAAGTCAAAACAAGGTCTGAACATATACATAGGGACAAACACTGAACTACTGAATATGTAAACCACGCCCAAATCAACATATTACTCAAAACAATGACACACAGTATCATTAGACAACATGGACACCTGCAGCGTGGCAAAGGACACAGACTGACTAGAGGTGAATTATCCGAGGCTGAAACATGTTTCCATTCAATGAAGGAAGGAGAGCTAGCGTTACAGTTACAGGCGTAACGTGCACTTTCATCGCAATCTCTCACCATTAAAGCTCCGTCTTGCTTCCTTTCATGCACAACGCTAAAATGGACACTAACCTCCACGAGTTGTACACAAGCACGTCCCCACTGCACACTGCCTTCCTGCCCTTGTGTTTGGTGGAACCATGAGGTCATGTAGGATGTTTGTGATTGTGTACGCGTTATAGACCCGCCCACGCTCGCCTGCCATTGGTCGTGACAAGAGACTTCGCGAGCTGTTATTGGTTGGTAATTTGGACTAAAACTGACGCAACTTTCCCATAACAAACCAGTTAGCACCAATGAAATGACTGCGTTGAAAGGGAGGGACACATTAGCGTCAGGTCCACAAACTCAAACATGA
>JAFFST010052587.1:15736-26140 GCA_022414735.1 Noturus placidus
TCCACACCACTGTAAACACTGTTGCAGACCAAGTACACCCCTTCATGGCAATGGTATTCCCTAATGGCAGTGGCCTCTTTCAGCAGGATAATGCGCCCTGGCTCACTGCAAACATTGTTCAGAAATGGTTTGAGGAACATGATAAAGTGCTCAAGATGTGTACTTAGCCTCCAAATTGCACAAATCTCAATCTGATCAAGCATTTGTGGGATGTGCCGGACAAACGAGTCAGAACCATGGAAGCCCCACATCGCAACTTACAGGACTTAAAGGATTTGCTGCTAACGTATTGGTGCCAGATACAACAGCACACCTTCAGAGGTCTTGTGGAGTCCACGCCTTGACGGCTCAGAGCTGTTTTGGCAGCACAAGGGGAACCTACACAATGTTAGGCAGGTGGTTTTAATGTTATGGCAGATTGCTGTAAACAAATATCATTCTCTCCAAAGGAGGCTTCACCAATTAATAAATTGTACGGGTGCCAATAATTTTGAAATCATTGTTTTACAGACAATTATTAAGAAACCTAAGGAAACATTTTATGTTGGAAAATATTAATTACTCATAAAATAATCACTTTTTATTTTTATGTTATTTATTTAACATTTTCATGTTTGCCCATTTTTGTAACGGGTGCCAATAATTCTAGTGTTGACTCTACTGTATGTAAGACATGCATTAAATCCTTTTTTAGTCAGTTGATTTGTGATAATTTGACAAGTTCAAAGGTTGCACATAGCATAGCCTTGCTCCTTGCATTGAGAACTGCTGACCGTCTTTACGGTTGTTTGTGTTTCTCTTTGCTCCGGTTGTCAGCTCTACCTCCACTGGCGGGGAGGATAATAGAGATTAATTTCATTACCACATGTCAAGCGCCGCTAGTGAGAGAACAGTCACAGCCCCGAATCAAATTGCACCCAGCAGGGGGGAGAAGGTAGTGAAGGGAGCAGTGTTCCTCACGCTGCATTTGCTGATGGAGCATTGGAACTGGGTGACAGTTTAAAAGTGAAAGGCCATGACGTCGCCCTGAATCAGGTCTTCTTACAAATTGAAAAAGCAGCATAGAACAGATATTGCAAAACCCAGAAACCTTCTTTAAGGCAAGACAGCAGTTGGGACTTTCAGTCCTGAGGGACATATCACTCAGACAGTACAGTGCGGTAGTATTCATTAGGAAGGACACATCAGGAGTTAACATTAGGTCTGACAGTTGGATAAGAAATGTGGCTGTCAGTCAAAAGCTTGAGTCTGGTTCCTCTTATGGTTTCTTCCTCGAGTTTTACCTTACCGCTGTCACCTCTGACTGGCTCATTAGTTTTCTTGATGTAGATCTGGATTTCTGTAAAGCTGTAGAGCTGTATTCAGAGTACATCAATAATAAGTTATATCAATATTTACACAGGAAAGGTTACTTGTATTCAGAGTCAGGTTATGTACGTGCTCAGGCTGATTTGACTCCTCATTAAGAATATGCACACCATGTGCATGTAGTTCCTAAACCTAAGAGTGCCTGAATTCTAAAGTAAAAAAAGTAGAAGTATCCAAGATGGGGTTTTACAATAGCATCTGAACCAGCATTTTTTCCCTTTAAACATGACAAATCAGGGGATAAAATATGAAGACTGAAGAAGGAAGTATTGTTATCTTTGCTGTCAAATATATTATAAAGCACTATAAACGCAAGAGACATTTCCATCCATCCATTTTCTGTACCACTTATCCTACACAAGGTCGGAGGGAGTTTGAAAGATTTTTTCCAAAAATGAAGGGGAAAAAAAATGAAATACAATGATATATGAACGAGAAGATGGCAAGCATTACAAAACATCATCTCATGAAGGAAAAGCTTGATGACAAACCCACTGATTGGAGTGCTAGCTGTTGTTTTTGACAGTTGCTATGGTGACATTCTGTCCATCACCAGCATCAGGATGGTGAGCAGAAGTGACAGGCTTACTCATGAGGCTGGTGACTGGTGTGTGCTTTGTCAGATACTGAGGTTAACAATACAGCTGAGTGGAGTCTTTCATGCTTTTGTCTCACAGTTAGATTGCAGGGAAGGCAATTAGCCTGCAACACAAATATTTCCGCCACCCATTTAATTAGTCTAAATTGTGATGATTGCAGCTGTGAAGTGCAGTGATTGCATTTTCTGCTAAGTGCCATGAGTTATTGTTCACTCTTGTGGATCAGGATACAGCTTTTTCTAAAGTGACAATACTTTGGCTAGGGAAGAGGTACCAGTATAACCACACTGAAGATTGACTATTTCATACCCTTCCAGTGTATCACGTACCAATTTCAGAAAAAAAAAATAGCAACATTCTTTATGAGCGACCCAATGGACTGGAAGCACAGATATTTGAATTGCTTTGTGCATCAGGCTTTGATGAATTTTATAAACCCAAAGGGCATACTGATCTGCCACAGAGGACCTGTGATTATTCTAATTCATATCTGTTTTTCACTTGCAGTACCTATTCATATTCATCATCAAAGTTCAAGTTCATTGCAAGACTCCTATTCATATTTCATATATGTTTTATTTTTCCGCTGTAACAAAACCTTGAATTATAAAGGTATATCTTTATAATACACAATAAAATATTGCTTAAATGGATAAAAAGTATACAGTTGAAAAGTTGTAGCTTCATTGAGCTTAGTTTGGCTCAATATCTTAAATTCACAAACGTGTCAAGTAGAACCTTATAATGTTGAAGGTCTTGATAAGACTGCTTAATGAAATGATCAAAATTCCACTGTCCAGTATTCCCCAGAAGAGGATAGGTTCCCTTTTGAGTTTAAAAACTTTCAAGGTTTTTTTCTTTATTCTCTCTCAGAGACTTTTTCCTTGGCACAGTCACCTCTAGCTTGTTCATTAGGGACTTAAATCTACATCTGTATATCTGTAAAGCTGCTTTGGGACACTGTCTACTGCAAGAAGTGCTAGACAAATAACATTAGCATGAATTTAATGTTTTTTAGCATATAAAGGTGTTCAAATAAACATATTTAAATGACTAAAAAATGTCTGCGATGGATGTTTCTAGATATTTTCGATACTCCTGCCCTCTATGCACTATTCCATCACCTTCATTCTCTACATAATAGAGGAGAAATTGGATGGGGCGGATTAATAACCATTTTTAATCAAGTGTCATGGTTGAACAGTTTAATGGAGTCGTGCATGGCTGGGTAAGTGCTGATAGGAATGGTATGAGTGGAGAAAGGTGCTAGTGCTGAGAGTCAATCACTCAAACCGGGCTGCAGCCTCTACACATTACATCATCAGCTTGTCAATTTGAATGACCTCACAGCCAAACTGTTAGAGAAATCAATGCACCTTTTTCACTCGGTCAAGACAATGGATGTATTGTTTCAGGAAATGCTTTTTAGCTTATATTCTGCAAATTAGTAATACAACTTTGTAAACACCTAGCCAGTTTTTTACTTCACTTTCCAATCTGGCCAGACATGCAACAATAAATGTAGTCTCATTGCTCTGTTTCCATCTTATCTAGATGAGCCTCCCTGATAAATTTCTTGGAAGTGGACTGGCACTCAGCAGTGTCAACTCACTGAGTGAAACACGGCAATGGCTGCCAGAAGTTAATCACGTCATCTGCCATTCATCTGCCATTCATCTGCCATCAGGACAAGCACCATGGCAGGGGAGAGATCAGCCAAAGTGGTCACTATTGGCCATGACAGCTGTGTGACTTTGTTTATTCTGATCTCTTAGACTGGGTCTCAGAGTGATGTAGGAGGCCACCCGGAGTAAAACTCTTGCAATGTGAGAACGATTTTCTGTCACTGTGCTTTAATGCAAGGCCATCGTGATCAACGCCAATCATTGTCATTCTCCAATAGCATTGGGCAGTTGAGGTTGCTGCCGTGGAATCCTGACACGTGTGGGATTACGGGAGCTGAGAGTTTATGCGCTGCTGTCAGCTAGCTTGGTGCTTGAGTGCTCACGCACAGCAGTGGATTTGCATAGTGAGAGGCAGTCTAAGCTGAGAGAGATTTAGAGGGAGCGTGATGGAAAGCAAAGAAGAAAAGGCAGAAAAAAATCAGAAGAGGAGAAGAGAGCATGCTAATAACTGTGTGGAATCTGCCAATAAGCAAGTGGAGGCTTAAGAACGAATAAGCCTAAACACATGGCAATGCATCAAAGGTCATGGTAGCTACAGAGAAACAATGGACAGTTTCAAATCTGCACTTTTTTTTTTCTCCATATGGGCTCTCTGTATGAAGGAAGCAATTGCTTATTTCATTAAAATACTCCTGTATTACATTTATATAACAGATGGAGGTTGAGGTGACTTTTCTTGGGATATTGTGTATTTAAAGCATACTGACTGATTATTTAAAAGCTTATAGACAGGAATCATTTGGTGGAGCTAAAACATGGATGAGCAATTCATCAATAAACTCCAAGGAGGATCTTTTCCCCAAACTTACTCTGATAAATATTTCACCCCATGTTATACCACTTTGGTTCCTAGATCCTTTCTGTTTCAGCCCACGATACTGAAAATCAACTGAATCCACCATTGTTAAGGATGCATCAATCCTTAAAATGTAGTCAAAAAAATCAAGAAGAAAGGAGCTCACAGGCTTTTGGAATGAGGTTGCACAGGTTTTTCCAATGTGGAAGCCTTGTATACGTATGCCTTGCTTCAAAGTCAGGTGATGAGCATAAGTGCATACTGTACACATATACCAATGTTTTATAATAACTAAGAATAATTTAATGTGCTCTTGAGCCCCATGTTTGATTTGTACCCTTTCTCCAGAGCTAATAAGGAAAGGAAAGAGGAGCAATTAAACAAATGAGCAGCACCTTATATGCTATTTGACATATTGGCTTGCTCTTTAAAGATGAACTCCTTTTCCAAGAATCCTCCATCAAATATTCAACTACCAAAAACTGATTTGTCACATGACCTGTTACTTCACACTTGTTCCCTGAACATCACCAAGCTTGTACTTTATTCTGATTTTAAATCTGTTTGTTTCCATTGCCTAGACTAGCCTGTTTTGTTCAACACCCTGCCCATTCATCCGTGTTTATGACTTTGACTCTGTCTTTACCCTTTGTTTGCTTTGCCACTTGCATCAATAAATCTTCACTTTCATCCAACCCCTAAGCAAAACCTGCTGAATTGACCTATTTTAGCTTAATATGATCAGTGGTAATTTACCTTATACTAGTTAATTTACCTTATGCTAGTGCTATCAGAATATGAATTCAAATGTGAAAAAAACCCCAGTACTTTCCAGAAGTCACTGGAGACACAAAGTGTGTTGCATGCAGAAACAAATATGACATATTGTCAAGCCCTATCTATTCCAGAAATTGTGTATCTCTATAAAAATCTCATTTCCTTAATCTGAATCAAAGATGCTTACAAAGATCCTCGACAGATGACACTATCCGCCCATCCTAAATGACTATTGACTTTGCTCCATCAACATGGCCTTCGGATACAAAGATAAATCAGGTAAGTTGTCTCTCTAAATTGATCAGGTTAGAAACAAATTTCTAAAGGAATACCTTCACGATAGATTTTCTGCACAGATAACACTTCAACACAAAGTGACCTAAGACTCAAAAATGCAAGACTCTACAGTTTCAGATTGTGGACTTGACTTGGACTAATTGTGGACAACTCATCAGCTACTTCATGTAAGCTCATAAATGAGACAGGAAAAAAGTAACTAAAAATGAGTCACAAGAAAACATCCCTATATGATAAAATTGCGATATTTCCTTTTTATTTTATAAGTTGCCTAAGACGGTAATGCTGATGTTTGCATTTTTATCTGACTATAAAATTATAGGCTTATTTATATTTAAATACACTGTCGCATTAAATATACAGTACAGCACAGTAATCGGTTAAACAGAGTACTTTTAAATTTCACTATTTTGGTGTAACTTTATATGACTGTAGCTGAATATGACTGAATCAGAACCACCATTAAAGCAATCAATCTGTTTATTTTTCCAGGTGAAATAATCAACTTCTGGCCAGCAATGTACATATTAGGGCATTACTAGCTGCTACAGATATGCAAATGACTTTTTGGACTGCCGGCAAAAATTAGGCTCATTGAGTCTTGTCTTGTGCAAGGAGTTACGATGCAAACTGACGAGATCTCAGGAGGAAGAAAAGTTCCTTTAATTCCCCACTGCAGACAAAAATAGTTCCAAAAAAGGCTGAGACTTTTAAACTTCACCACATCAGTTCAGCCTGACAGTGTGAACAAGTTTCTAAATGATGCTTGAGCACTGCCAAGATGCATCACTACCATGTAGCAGTAATGTTAGTGCCATTCCCAGAACAGCAGATTTCTGTCATTAAGGCTTATGGCAATGCGGAAACACACCCACGCTGTGTAACTGAAGTAACAGAGCAGGGGAGTCTCAGTCCTACAGTGTATTTGGTTGTGGTATTGAAGACTGACTCAACAGACAGACCCTGTGGCTGCTTCAGGGCAAGCTGATGAAAGAGTGACACTTTGGAAGAATGAGACAGTGGCTCTTTTACAGCCCATCCCACATCCTTCACAGTTTAGCGTGGGCCTTGGCCTTTGTTTCGACACACTGGCCGCCTAGTTGAAAGCATTGAGTGTTGGGGTTTTGCTGTCCATCTGTCAGGTGTCTCATCTCTTTTCTAGGCTCCTTTCAGAACAGCTTAGTATACACAACTGCAACATGTGAAAGAGGTTTATTGATAATGCATGACATGGATAAATTCCTGCTTTAAATTGTCAAAGATCTCAATGTGACACACAGTATATAAGGATATTTTTTAAAATGCCACAGCTTCTTACTGAGCTTTTGTTTCAGACTCAAAGGACTGTATATGAACTCCTGCTGCCTGATGCGATGCCGGTGCCGTGACACTTATGCTGCTGTCTCTTCTCGCCATTGATTCTGATTCTTCCTGACGTTCTACTTCTGCACTTGTGACTCATTTTCTGCTGCTATGGATGGTTTTACATGGATACCCATGAGATCTGCACTTCCCAAAAAAAAAAAACAAAAAAAAAAAAACAGTTTACACCCAAGACTAACCATTGCTTCAGCAACTAATGTCACCTGGATACTTTAGACTTGTACATAAAAACTACTGCTACAATCATTAAACTGTCTTGTGTCAGGAAAGATAATTCACAACCCAGGAAGCTAATTCGCAGTATTCTTATCATATCGCCACACTTCATACTGTTCGACATTATAGTGTATAGTTGTAGAAGAGTAATGAGTTATCTCTATTACTATCCCATAGAAGAGAATGGGTCCCCATTTGAGTCTGGATCATTTCAAGGTTTGGTCTTCATGATTTCCTTACCTCTGGCTTGCTCATTTAGCAATGTAAATCTGCTTTATGACAATATCTACTGTTAAAAGCACAATACAAATAAAATGGATTTGAATTGAATCGTAGCCTCCAGGTTTTTGCCAGAGCCCTGCCACAGTCCATATATTCGATTTAACGGCGCTCCCACTTTCAGGAGGCTTCCCTCGCCATATTCAATTACTATTTCCTTCCTCTTCCATTAATCCAGCTCACCCTGCCTTTGAAGAGCTCTTCCACTCTCCTTTCTGCAGATGATCAGGTTTCAAATGACCAGCCATGCCTGCTGCCAACTCGGGGGAAAGTAATTATGTCCTGTCCTTGTCCTTGTTTCCTAACTTAGGTTTTGACATGTCTTACGTTCAGATTCAGACAGATAAACAATGCTAACCACTTGAACACACAGTGTCTTGTGGTGTGCTGATAAATGCACAGCGAAGATTCCATCGCAGCTTTTGAGAAAATGAATCATCACATGCTGCACTTGCACCTTGCGTCTATCACTATCTCCAGCATGGCTCATTTTTAGTGTACATCTTATCTTTCTCATAGCGCTCACATTGGTAAGCATAAATCTTCTTCTGCCCTTGCCATACAAGGTGTCCTTCGGGTCCCCTTATATATATATGTATGTGCACGTCCCTTTGGCCAGATCATTTGACAACATAGTCTAAGTTTCCTCTGTTATGCAGACGACCCTTAGCGCTATCTAATTAGTACAAAATAGAAAGTTTGCTTGTGAAAAAATTTCTGAAGTATCATGTGACATCGCTGTTAAATATTTGCATTCTTGCATTCTTGGTATAATTTTTAATAACACACTTTCTTTGGAACCTCATATCAGGACACGTACCAATATCTGCAACATTGCCTCCAACTTTGACCCTTTCTGAAGGTTCTGAGACCCTGGTTTACTTTTATGAACCAACACTTACTGTAATTGACCAAATAAACTCTAACACACTGGTGTAAAGTCCAGGGGGTAGATCATACACTGAACCTTAGTGTAGCCTATTATTCCTTATTCTATGTGGAAGGCTTTTTGCAGTTTGCAGTGTGGTGTTGTTGCTCAATAGCTATAATCACATGCTGTAGACTGTGCAAGGGACTGGCTTCTTTTTGTCTCATGTATGTTACCAAGTTTGAATCCAGCAGAAACTTCAGCACTTTCTGAAAAAAATCGACTACTTTGAACAGGTTTCCTATGGCCATAGATTCTGCTGTCTTCTTTTCTTAAAGCTTTACGGTTTTCTTGCATAACATTGCACACATGAGAGCCACAGGCTAACTGAACCAAAGCAATGCTTCACTTGCTGGCCTGAACATTCCCTAGTCCTGGACATGTTAATGTTGTGTTTTTTCCTGCTCTGGCACACCCACTTCAACTACAGTACTACATGTAGGACAAGGGATACTCCAGGATCAGGGTTGGGAACCTGTTCAAGATTCATGATTCAAGATTTTATTTTTCACATACACAATTATACACAATATATAACATGCATGAAATGAAAACCTGGCCTAACGGCATCGGCTATTTATTGGTAGTTTACTCACGAGGTACAATATGGGAGTGAGGGGAATGAAGAGGGACTTGCTATTTGCTGACTCCATGCCTCATATCTCTCTCTCTCTTTCTCTCTCTCTCTCTCTCTCTCTCTCTCTCTCTCTCTCTCTCTCTCTCTAATCCACCTGAAGCCAAGCAGTTGCACTAAGAAGATAAAGCAAAGCCAAAGAAAAACCGAAAATGCTTACACTTACACAACCTTCAATACAGCAAAAACAGTCTCTGGGTTTTCCCCCTCCCCCAAAAGAATGACCATCTTTTAAAAAGTGTGATGGATGAATATGTTAACATAATTGAGCATGGTTTAAGTGTCTATTAAACTTCATTACAGCAAAAAATAAATAAATCTTGTTTCTCATGCTAGATATATTTTTGCTATCAGATAAAGGCCGATTAATAATGAATTGAGTGCACTGTTTTACATTTGTACGTAACTGCTATGACAGCGCTACAGTTAGTAAGCTAATTCTAACAGCACTAGCATAAAAACACTCAAAAAACATCTGGGTGATGCCAAGTTTGGTGTGGTGTTGGCTATTTATTTATTTATTTATTTATTTATTTATAACAAAGTTTATTCCCTGACAATTTTGCTCTTAAATGAGTAGCAAGGCTAAAAGTATCAGGGTTGTTTTTTTTTAGCACTAGTTATTAGCAAATACACAACTAAGGTTAATTAGCATCCATGCTAATTGCTTTTTTAAATTTATTCATTTGATTTCAGTCTATAATTTGTGTAATGGTTTGCATTTTTAAAGTGACCGCATCAGTCAATATCACTGAAAATAAAGAGAATAAAAGAACGAGTGAAAATAATTTTATTTCAAGAAACGTCTAATGATGTTGAATTTCCTGTTGAACATGTGAATTGTGGAACATTCCAAATCTTTCATGGGGTGAACGTGCTCGGGTAAAAGGCTTAAGTGATTGTGAACTATAATGCAAATTTTTTATAATCTGTAATAGATGACAAATAGAAATGGATGTTTCAAGCACAACATGTTAAAGAGATTCACACGGTAATGGGAAAGAATATGATTTTGAAAGTAATTTAATGATCATATTTTAATGTTGAGTTAGCTATAATAGACTAAGTGCTGTAAAGGTTTTTATTAATGCTTTATGCTATTTATCTGAAATGTGCACACACTGTAGATATTTATATCTGTATTTTAAATATGTCCAGATGAGTATCAGGGCCTTTCACAAAATGGCAGTGCTATTCACTGCTAAAGCAGAGAGACACTCTGGGGTACACTCAGAGGGCAGAAGAAATCTCCACTTGTCACATGTCACAACAGCAAGAACAGACATTAGCACCAGCAATTTATCACCAGCTGAGCTGGTGTGAACGCTGTACTGCTCGCAGCCATTCTGCAGTTCTCTTCTGTAACTCATCAACTCGGCATGATGTGTAGCTTTTAAGGATCTTCTGGTGGACCTTACTGTGTCAAGCAGCTCCTATTTAAG
>JAFFST010052587.1:33029-50529 GCA_022414735.1 Noturus placidus
TCAGCTCGTTGTTCGAGCAGAAATTTGCCCCGTGTTCCATCTCGTAGGTCGAAAATCTCGTAGGTGGAGCTGCTCGTAGGTAGAGGTACCACTGTATTTTCTAAAGCTTCAGCATAAAATCTGTATGGAACACTTGCAAGGGCAAAGTAGGACATGGTGAGTGATTATGCATAGCCCTGATATGGTTCCAACAACATAATGAAGACTGCAAAGCTGTCTCTGGGCTGGGCCAGGCATTGATTATGTCTACAGAACCATGTCCCTGAAAGCATGAATCTAAAATGTCTCGCTGATTATTTGTTGATGTCGTCCATAAAGAATGGGCCATGTCTACACTACAACACATCAGCACAAAGTCACAGATTATTCTTTGAATTATATTATTCAATCTTAAGACATATTACATCATGATTCAGTTGCATTAAGTAATGCATTAATTGCATTAAGTAAAGCCCCAGATAAACTCATTAAATCACTGCGGTTGTTAATGTGGTGAAGTTTTGTGTGAAGAGATGTTTATTTGGCATTTTATGGAATCTGTTTCTTTACATTTTCAGACACAGTAAAGTCTTTAGGACAGAGTGCTTTTGCTTTTCGGATATTTGGTAACATGACAAGCTATATTTTTATCTTATTAACTACACAAAAAATAAAAAGAGAGGCTAGTGAGAGAACAACAATTTATAGCTGCTATAATGTAAATGATAACACTAACAAACTTGCTTTGCAAACATTTCACACAATTAAATGTAGAGGTATGACATATTGTAATTTTAATCGATAACAAATTGCAGTATAAGAGGAAAGAAGCACTTTGGGATGTGCTAATATCACAAAATAAACAACATTGTGGTGGTAACACATCATACCACCATGTTGTTGACAGCAACATCCCACCATGTTTTACTAAATCAGAAAATACAGTGAAACTAATTGGAAAGATGTGCAGTTAAAAGAGTAATGAATACAAATATGGACCCACTGTTATATCCCACAAGTTTAATGGGTTAAAAGAAATTGACTGATTTTTGCTCCAAACTGCAAAGAAAAAATTCCCAGAACCTGAATTTTATAGACTTACTATATTATTCATTGTGACCTATTGTCTCTAAAAGCCCAATTAAAGATTCTTCGTAAAAGGTATATTAGGAGGAAAGCCTACCATTAGATAAATAATTATCCCGGCTCTACGAGTGCATCTTAAGTCCAATCCATTGATTTTTAGTAATTGGTTGCTGATCTTAGAGCTGCTTAATTTTAAGGTAGGGCAGAAATGTGTAATCGAGGAGTGCACTTACTCTTCACTGAAAAAATTAGTGGATGAGTCATTAGGACGTTCGTCATTAAGCTACCCCCACTCAAGAGCTTAATGAACTCAGAAAGCCATGGGCCACAGTCAAGCAATTCAGCTAATCCACAAGAGTCTCTGTGGATGTGACAGCCAATGGCGACAAAGCCTCTGTCCTCACTGCTGTGAGAATGAAGGTGATAAAATCTGGCACACAATTAACACTCCCTTGCTGCTATGCACTTCTCCTTAACGTCCATAAGAAATACATTTGCTGCTGTATTTACAAATCACCACGTACATGAGCTCTCAATGTTACTAACGGCATCGCTGTTAAGATATGTCTTAACACCACTTCTAATTCGTTCTTATGGGGGACTTGAGGGTATGTTCATTTTTAAAGAACATTACATTAAGCTACATTAAGGTAGCAGTAGACCAGAATCTAAGCTAGCAATGTAAAAAGCTTGGCTTGCAGTGTGTCCTTGCTTTTTTCTGTCATACTTCCTAAAACTGGTCTTCATGGTGACTTCCTGGCTTAAATCAATCTGAATATACACTAGAGCGCAACAGAGTTCAGAGTTGATGAGTCAGCACACATTCGAGAGGTGACTGAATAAGAACGGGCCAGTGCTTCAGCCCTGAGGCATGCTGCAAAAACATGCCCTCATGATACATCTCAGGAATGCTGAAGGACTCCAAAAACACAAGTTATAAACTAGTGGTGATATAGTTTGAAATTGTCATTGTCTGGAAACTAAAAATATCAATATCTTGGTATTAATTGTCCATTTAAAAGCACATACAGTAAGTAACTGCTTTATCCTGGTCAACGTTGTGGAGGATCTAAAGGATCTATCCTTATAACAATGGGCACAAAGTGGGAGAATTCACACTGAATGGAACACCAGATCATCGCAGAGCACCATGCTCATTTTTGGACCCTGGAACTGTGAGGCCTATATACTCAGCAAAAAAAGAAACGTCTTTATGTAAAGATTATTTTGTAAAATCCAAGTAAGCTTTACAAATCTTTATTGGAAAGGGTTTGAACAATGTTTTTCATGCTTGATCAGTGAACCATAAACAATTATTGCACATGTACCTGTGGAACAGTCCTTAAGACACTAACAGTTTACAGGTGGTAAGCCTTTAAGGTCATAGTTACAATTCCTGTAACTGGACACTGGACAACTTCCTGTAAAAGGACATTAAAGAGGCCTTTCTACTGACTCTGAAAAACACCAGAAGAAAGATGCCTAGGGTTCCTGCTCACATGCGTGAACATGCCATAGACCTGCTGCAGGGAGGCATGAGCACTGCAGATGTGGCCAGAGCAATAAACTGAATGTCTGCAAGGGCGTAATGGTATGGACATTGGGAGGGTCCGATGAATTCGGAGGGAGGATATGCAAGTGAATGTAACGTTAATGGTCAAAAACCGGAACTGACGTTAGCCTAGCCTACTTCGTGGGTGTGCAAAAATCAACAGTTAATTGACGTTCTTAAGAACAAACCAAGCCATGATATGATGCCTTCTATACTAAGGTAAGGTTACCTACTATTTAGGTATCTAGTTACTTACTTTCTGAATACAAGCTCGTGTGTCCTGCTTCACTTTTCTACTCTTGGCTGCTGTCTCCATTTCATACTGACTAAGCAGATAAAATATATCAACAAACTTTTGTTGAGTATGGGCGCAACCAAGTGTACAACTGGAGGGTCGGGAGGAATACCTATTTTCCTTAACAAACGGAAATATATTAAAAAAGAATAAACGTAAATAAATAGAATAATTGAAGAAAAGACAGATCCGTTGGCAGGGTTCATTAAAGGGGGACAAATAGAAAATATTTTGTACAGTATTGTGGGGGGGCAGATTGGTATTTTCCTCAACACTGGGGGGGATACAACCCCTCCAAAGAATGCGTGGTTACGCCCATGATTGTCTGTAATGTGTATATATTTATTCACATGCAAAGAAATGCTGTAGAGCATTGTTCATTGTGTTTTATTTATTTATTTTTTTGTCTGAAAAGTGTCTTGAAAAGTGAAATGTTGCTTTCTTTAATGACATACAACATTTTTCTGCAACATGTAATTTTATGCTAGAAAACTAATGTTTGGGAATCTAAAATGTTTTTTACTGATTTGATAATATAAAGTAAAAAATCTATAACAAAGTTTGTACTAAAACTATAGGGCGCCTAAAACTTCTGCACAGTACCGGTACTTTATATACTGCATATGTCATGGATAGGCTAGCACAAACTAGGGACTACAATTCCCAGCAGCCACTGCACCCCACTGCATCACTCTCACATGACCATCTGCACCTGATTCATGTTTGAGGTAAATGAGCACACTATTTAAGTCATTGTTTGCACAGCATTCAAGGTTTTGTGTTGATATAAAATAATAATAATAATAATAATAATAATAATAATAATAATAATAATAAATGATGACGTCATGAGATGCTCTCCTGTCATTTATCTATTGTTTCATCTTTGTTGTCTACTCCTATTATATTACCACGTGTTACCATAGTGTCTTTTGGTGTTTCGTTTTGATCATTATTAAATCTTAATCTGCACTAGCATCCGTCTCCACCACCATATTGTCACAATATTTAAATATATAAGCCGGGCACAAAATGGGATGAGGAGCACTAGGAACTTCAGGTTGAAAAAAAATAATCAGGTAACTTTATTTCCAAATTTTCTCCCAAAGTTGTTTGAAATTCAGCAACAATGACTCAGGAACCAGGAGGCTGGTATTGATCTTCAAACACTGATTTTTACTGTGTGCTTAAAAACTCTTCAGATAAGGTTTTTTTTTTACCAGGAGAATCATAGCTTAAGGTAAGTTTCACCAGCTAAACTCTACAGACTGAAAATACTTGGTATAAGTTTGTGAAATGGAGGCAGGAGAGAAGAGATAATACAAGGAGTGAGGCCTAAAGTCTCCTCTGTCTGGAAGTGCTATCACCTTTGAACTTGGTTTGTTCACTCGCATTGACACACTATCGGAACACAAGAAATGAAAAACACAACATCTTCAGAAACACTCTTGGCATAACCATGCATGATCTGAACAAAATATCATATAATTTTGTTCAGAAGTTCATCTTGGACATCTTAAATAAACCAATACCATAAATGTGTTGCATAGAATAAATATTTTGTAATGTAATAAATGTTTTAGAGAGTAAAAAAAGTCAGAAATAAACATAAACAAAAATGAATTTAGCCCTAACCTGTAATCCCAGAACAGAGCAAATAATCAAAATCATAATGCTTTAAGCAAATATCTCTTTCAAGGTTGTTCATGAGGTCAGTACAAATCAAAAAGAAAACTAAATTCAGATATGAACACACAATTTGTCATGAAAAGTCTGTTCTTGTACTAAACTGAAATACCCCACATGTATGTGTGTAATGAGGCTTATTGATTCAGGACTATTAGCTTTGTCTGGATGTTAATTTGGACCCCCCTCCTCCTCCTTCCTCGTTATAATTATAAATGTCTTGACGTCACTTGAATAGACTTCACTTGAAAGTTGGGTGGAAAAAACCTGAGAAAGTATTACTATACTTCCAGCATAATAACAGAAGCCTCAAGTCTTTAGTTACAAAAGGAAACTCCATATACTGGCAATCAATACAGCATTTTCACTAATGGCTTAAGGCTCTCCACCTAAACCCAGTTAGAAACCCTGGCATTTGTCGATCTCAGACTGTGTGCTAACTTTTTCTTCGTCCTTTTTGAGGCTGAGAAACGAGAGTCGAAGAGCTTAGAGGCAGGATATCTCAAGATTCCCATCCTAATTGTCATGACTCAGCCTTCAGAAAGGTTGTGGATATCGCACAGAAGATAGAACATGGCGATCTTGTGGCTGTTTCTTGGAAATATCACACCAAATCATTTTCCTCACCTCTCCCTTCCTTCATACCCTCTATCCTGCAGCTCCAATTATGTTAGGCACAGATGTCTTCTGAGACCACTTTCTATTTTCATTACTTACTAATGCAAAACGCTTGTGGAAAAGGCTTGTCTAAGGGAAATGAAATCAAGTCGATGCAGGGAGCTTCAGCTGAAATGTGGCACAGGACAAATGAATAGTTTTAGGGAGGATGAATTTGCACTTCCGCACTGATATTTTAGATACAGCGTGTCTACTACTATAATATCAAGATCTGCTTCAGTGTTGAATAAATTGCTTAATCGTACCTTAACAGTTGCGGATTATACCAGTGACAGTTAATTACTCTCAACATGCTATTTCCTCTGAGTATCACAATCTGGGATAAAGAGACTAAATTACAGCCTGGAATGTTGTCATTACAGATGGGCGTACTCAATTACAGTGCTGAGTAATCAACTAGTAATAGGGCATGAAGACAACAGCAGTGGAAGTGTCTGTGGCTTTTTGTGGAAGACACAAGTGCACTCTCAAGTTTATACCACAGTGTAGTCTGTCAAATCTGATTGGTCAGAAGCTTTTCTCTGCAAAACAAATAACAGTTTTTAATGAATGTATTACTTTTATAGTAATGTTGATTCACAATGACCTGAAGTCAAGTCAAGTGGCTTTATTGTCATATACATATACACTGTGCATATACTGCTGGTACGGTACACAGTGAAATGAAACATTTCTCCAGGACCATTGTGCTACATAAAACAACACACAACTTCATGAGACTACACAGATCTAAATAAGACCTACACAGGACTACATAAAGTGTAAGTGTGCAAACCGCACAAGACAGTACAATAATTACTAAAACAGGACATTGTGTAGAGTAAGAGAGAGTGCAGCACCGACCAGCCCACAGTTCTAGTGTGGATAAGTGTCAGATGTATAACAGTATAATAATAAAAGTGCTGTGATGAGCTTATATTCAGCAGATCAGTTTACAATTTAACAGATAAGCTTATATTAGAAGTGGATGCTTGATGTAATCTAAGCTTAATAATAAACAAATGAAAAATGTGTTATTATATAGGAAAGACAAAATGTATGAACATCCATCTGGTGAAGTTTTTGGTACGGAGATGTTTATTTAACATTTATGGAAGGAGACTCCAGTGTCAGTGCTTTGGAACAAGTCAGTAGGTTTTTTGACACTGCAAGGTCTTCAGGACAGAGGATTTGACACTTTTTCTGGCTTGTCTTGACAAGCAGACATAACAAGCAGCTGTGTTTTTTGTTAACTTTAAGAGAGAAAAAAGGAGAGAGGCTGATTGGGGAACAGTTGTTTATAGCTGCTTAAACATAATGAGCTATTATAATTGGAACGAACTTGTCTCAAACTGTAACCATGAACTGATAAAGTATGACATGTTATTCTTTGTTAAATACAAAAATGTAATTGTTGGCCAATTTCTGTGGTAGAAGTGGAATAAAATACTTTGGAATGTGCTGTTAAAGGAAATAAATAAAACAATCTGTGGGGTGGTCTTGGCATCACACCAGCTCATTGTCATTTTTTTTCTTATAACAGCATGTACCATTATTCCTTACTTATGCTGGAGATCAGGTGGGGTCATACTGCATCTATATTTTAATGACTAAGCATCAGTTTGACCTTGTGTGTTCATCCCTAAGTGTGATTAATAGTCCCTTAATGTGATCCCTGGTGTGCTACTGTTGATGGTTTTAACTCCTTCCTGGGAGACTGTTTATAGTAATAAAACAAAGTTTCAGAAATTACTGGTTCTGTGACAATGGTCCTCAGACCATCTGTTTATGATGGGTATATCACTGATTGACCAATTCCAAGAATAGCTGACTAAAATGAAAATGAAAGAATTTTCATGCCACGAAATTTTGGCATCTGGGTAACATTACTGCTTCACAGCTCCAGGGTCCCTGGTTCCATCCTGAGACTAGGTTACTGTGTGTACAGAGGTTCTATACACAGATTCTCCAGCTATTTCACAATTCCCTGGTAGGTAGATCAGCGACATTAACTAACTTGCCCCTGGTGTGGATAAGTACAAATATATGTGTACATACAAATGTGAATGATACCCTGAGATGAACTGGCATCCCATCCAAAGTATATTCCCACCTCTCACTCAGTGTTCCCAACATAGGCAGGTATACACCCTGGGGTACTTGGAGGAAACACAAATGGGCATGGGGGAAACATGCAAAACTCTGCATAGACAGTGACTAGAGCACATGATAGATTCCTGGACCCTGGATCTATAAGGCAGCAATGATACTTTCTGTGCTGGTGATAATCCTAAGTTTCTAGATCAGTGCTCAATGACACACAAAAGTCTATACAGTTGTCAGTCATCCAATTCTATAAACTTTCCTGATCAGTAATCAATGTGAATAATATTGAATGGGGTTGAACTTTTTACAATTTTCAGCATTGAATTTACACAGAATTTATTTGTGATATCACACTCTGCGGTAGTGAAAACAGAACTTTTTCGACAGCAGAAGTTGGTTGAAAGGTTACAACACTGTTGCACACTATGCCAGTTGAAAGAAATTCCAGAAATGATGATTAAGAAGGTGATTGATATACATCTGGGAAGGGTTGCAAAGCTATCTCAAAGGCTCTGGGACGCCAAAGAACCACAGTGAGAGCCATTATCTCCAACTGGATAAACTAGGCACAGTAGCAAAGCTTCCAAAATTCCTCCAAGAGCACAGAAACAACTCATCCAGAAAGTCACAAAAATACCCAAGCACAACATTGAAGGAACTACAGGCCTCTCTTGCACCAATAAAGGTCACTGTTCATGACTCCACTATCAGAAAGACACTGGGCAAAAAATGGCATCCATGGAAGAGTGGTGAGGTGAAAACGTCTTCTAACCCTGAAGAACATTAAGGCTCGTCTGAATTTCACCAAAACACTTTGATGATCCTCAAACCATTTATGAGAATGTTCTCTGGATTGAGGAGTTGAAAGAAGAACTGTTTGGAAGACAGGGGTCCCGTTACATCTGGCATAAACCAAACACAGAATTCCAAAAAAGACCGTCATACCTACAGTCAAGCATGGTGGTGGAGGTGTGATGGTGTGGGGATGCTTTGCTGCTTCAGGGCCTGGGCAACTTGTAGTAATTGAGGAAAACATGAACACACACACACACACACACACACACACACACACACATACACACACACTATCAATTCCTAATGAAAACATGAATTCTGCTCTATTCCAGAAAATCCTAAAGGTGAATATCCAGTCTTCAATCAAGCGCAACTGGATTATGCAGGAAGAAAATGATCCAAAGCATAGGAGGAAGTACACCTCTGAATGGCTCAAAAAAAAGCAAAAAATAAAAAAGGTTTGGAGTGGCCTAGTCAAAGTCTTGACTTGAACCAACTGAGATGCTGTGACAGGACCTTAAACAGGCAGTTCATGCTCGAAAACCTTCCAGTGTGACTAAACTAAAGCAGTTCGTTAAAGAGTGCGCCAAAATTCCACCACAGTGCTGTGAAAAACTGACCTCCAGTTACCTTGCTGCTGAAGGTAGCACAGACTGATTTTAAGTTTAAGGGGGCAGTTAATTTTTCACGTGTGATCGGTGTTGGAAAACTTTGTATTTTGCTTCAATAAAAAAATAAAAACTTTATTGTGTGTGTACTCATGTTGGCTTTGTTGTGTGTGTGTGTGTGTGTGTGTGTGTGTGTGTGTGTGTGTGTGTGTGTGTGTGTGTTTGAATATCTAAACTATTTAGTATGATACAGTATATAAAACAGAATACATACTTTTTCACAGCACTGTATGTTAAGACACTGGGAAAGCATAACTTTTCTTTTTCACTGACTGGTCATGAAGAATTTACTCATTTGTATGAGGCAGCATATAAACTATGCAGGAAACAGAAAATAATTCTGCTTGGGCTCAGTCATATACCTGGGATTTTATTTCTAGCTCATATAATCTCTTACAAAGACATATTAAATGTTTGCTGTATCAGCTCTTAAATATAATAAGCACTCAAACCTCAACCTTTATAATTAAAAAGCGAAATCCTCTACTCAGATTGCTCAGGTATGATGCACACAGATGTCTAGTTTTCACAGATACCACTTACTGAAATTCTTACACACTTAATGAATCCAGTTGACTTCATATACCACTACTAAACAAGCCACAAAAAAATGCACTGTCTTCTGAAGATTGATCTGTAGACAGTTTATATTTTCGTTATTACTGTACTGCTGTGTGTTTGTTTAGGCCTGCATGGCCCATTCCGCTAAACCCCATATCAGTTATAGCTATAGCTATGTGAATTTAGTTCTGCTCACATCTGTAAATCTTATTAGTAGGTGAAAGCCATTAAATAACTAAAATAAACTGGTCCTTCTTGCTTCTCTGTGGGTGCATTCATTTAACTTGGCACCTAATTTAAGAGCTGTAGATATATTTTGTAAAACCCATACTGGAGCAAACAGTAACAGGAAACTTGCTAATAGTATAAAATCTTTTTCTGTAGAATCTCAGTAGGCAGTAATTAGTTAATTAGCTCACATTTGTGGTGCAGTTGCTTGCATTGAGACCATTTTACAGTATATGAAAATGACCATTCATATGCATGAATTCCTGCATCCAATAAGCGCTGTTCTTCACTACTTGAATGTTAACACTAAAGGAAAATAACAAAAAAAAAAAAAAAAACAAACAGCAAAACTAATGACTATCTAATCGTGCAATCAATCCATGTTAGGGAAGGAATTCTATATGAACGCAAACCCGCAAATATAGTCTCCCCAAAAATGAGCCCAGAATTGGACTCCAATATGGATTCGTGTGGGAAAAGGGCAGACGTTTTAAGAGACTGTGCACTTGTGCAAATTTTCTCAGTCATGTTTCTGGAGAATGATGTGAGAATCCTA
Organism: Noturus placidus; assembly: GCA_022414735.1. Lineage (NCBI taxonomy): Eukaryota > Metazoa > Chordata > Actinopteri > Siluriformes > Ictaluridae > Noturus > Noturus placidus. The sequence goes on from JAFFST010052587.1 coordinate 43,199, forward strand.
CAATAATGAAGTAATGACCTCCATCAGTTGTCTCTGACATATACTGCAAAATGGGATTTTAGGCTTTAGAAGTAAATCCATTCAAAATGCTCAAATCTATCAATTCTAATTGACCAGTATTCAACTTGACAACTGACATTGTACTGTTCTTGTGATCAGGTTGCTGAGATGTGAGAACTCTAACTTCTAGAGGAATAAATAGTGTAGATTGTCAATTTTAACATTATGCCTAGTTATTCTACGTTATATTATTGACAGCTCGTTTTGTGCATTTCCTTTGATTTTTTAAATTTCTTAAACAGCAGTATTTAGGCCTCTTCCCTCAGAGACCAAGAGAAAAAGAGAAAAAAAATCTCCAGCGTTAATTGGGTTCTAATGAATTTACTTTAACTAGCTCTGTGCAAACAAAAGATGTAAGCATGTGCATGCATAAAGATAGAGTGTATAATAACCTTTTGCTTTTATGTTTGGCTGTAATAAAAAAAGTGGCTTTATTTGCGAGTTTATCGGCAGCAAACCTGCTTCTAGTAGTTTGACAGACAGCTACAAATGAGTTCTGTGTACATGTTGCAGGTTTTGAAGTTTGGCTGATGCCACTCGAGAATCTGTAGAAATGTATTGTGAGAATAGTTCAAACAAGCCATCGAGCAATTTCACGCTCTTCATGAAAGTTTAAGCCTGTCATCCAAATAAGAACAAGAACAGTTCAGAAGTGACCAGACACTGTGTAAGACAATGCCACGTATTCTGGCCAAAGGGTTCTGTGCGCCTTTTTGTAAAACTATTGTATATGCTCGAATACTGCTCTGTCAATCATGAGCTCTCTCTCTCTGTCACTCTCTCTCTTCTCTTCCTCCTTGATTTCTAACTTAGAGTGATTCTCACCCTAGTGTCTTTTTTACCAAGGCTTTTTGAACCTCTAACCCTCTGGGCCACTGATTTTGCACTCAGCAGTGTGTCACTCTCCAAAAAAAAAGTGGTTGCTTTTGTTTATTTGGTCTTTATTTTTTCCATTCAGGTTCTGCCGTCACATGACAGCTCATCCATCATGGCAGTATCGTCTGTTTGGATGAAGAACGGCATGTCAGCATTGCTGGTAATAAGGACATTAAACATCTCAGCTTGATGCTAGCTTTACTCTGAGACTGATCTTCCATTCTGAGGGTCAAAGTATGCACATTTTATATGATTGGACAATATTATCACTCACTCAGACCTAATAGGTTTTGTGATAGGAACCAGTGAAGAAATGATAGTATAATAATAATAGTATAATAGTTGTTATGTGTGCCAGCAGTAATGCTGCACATGTCTGAGATATATATATAAATATAAACTGCATTTTTTTGTTAAGTTAGTTACAAGTATATGTCAAGCCTGATCTACACCCATTGATTCAGTGAATACTTGTAATTTAAATTAGCATATCGAGATCAAATCCTCTTGCATTCAGTGAATCAGTGTATGAGTCATGACCAAGACTCATTCCTCTCACATACAGAGGATCAGATGAATCAGTGAGTTCAAGATTTCCAGTGGTAGTCTACACTAAAATGGGTGAGAAAACACTTTTTTCTAAACAGGGACATACACACATTATTAAATAACTGTAAACTGTAAATTATATCAAGCTGTATTTTCTGCCTTTGACTGCCACATGATGAGTTCCACATTAGGGCCAAACATGCAACTAAACCAAATGCACTTAAATAATTCAAGTCGCTTAAAAGACACTGACATTTGTATGCATTTGCATGATGAGAGTGCATGAAAAGCTTAAGGATATGGTTAGGGATGGGGTTATCTTTTGTACCCTTTCTCACCACTACATTTGAAACTGAACATAATCCAACATAGTATCTGTTCGTTCAAATTCAGGGATTCTGTGTTCATCAGAGATGAAAAAAAGTCTATGGTCATGCTATAGTTACAGTCCATCCATCCTCTACCGCTTATTCCGCTATAGTTACAGTACACAGTAAAATCCCTAGTGTTGAATTAACACCAAGAGTGTTTATTTGAGTCCAATTGACTTATATAAACACTGTAGGCTGTAAATTCAACACTGTGGGTGTTAAATCAACACGGGTGACTTTGCTGTGTATAGAGTGAAATAAATTCAGAAAAAAAATATATAAATCCAACACAGTATTTGAATACATACAAATCTAAATTATCCAACATTAATTCAGTTCACTTAGCTGAGATTAGGCGAAGAGGTCCCTGTGGGTCTTCCCTTCCAATTAATTTTAGGCAGATTGTAAGAAGTTTACAAAACTAAAATGTTGGTGTGGAACTGAAAATCTCTATTGTTTTATATTTCACAGTACAGTCACTATCTTATGTCCAGATACAATGAGTTCTTGCACAAGTGGCTTTTTAATGTACTAATTTTGGAAACACAGCCTTTCCAATTTCATCTGGCATGATTGCTGCATCGACTCCACCAATTTTCACATGGCATAATGCTCCTGCCCTGGCTAATTCTTTGTACTGCAATTCTTTGACTGTATGTATTTTGGTTCAAAATCCATACAGTCCGCTCTGAAACTAATGGCAAGGTCAATTCAATTGTTTTTGCTGTAGACTGAGGACATTTGATTTTGAGATCAAAAGATGAATATGAGAAAAGAGTTTAGAATTTTAGCTTTTAGTTCCTGGTACTTTATATGTAGATGTGTTAAATGACATAGAACATAACACATTTTGTATCAGACTTGTAGGCAAACAAAAATATGTGACTGACAGGTGTTTCTTGTTACCCAGGTGTGTGATTGTTTAAACAATAAATAGCTCTGAATATCTACTCCTTGTTTTAGCTTTCAGTTTCACCTGTAAAGACTGCATTGGTTGTTAAAAAAGATAAGCCAATGTGAAAATCAGAAAGCTGTCTATGGAAGAAAAGCAAGCCAGTTTGAAGATGAGAAAAGAGGGGAAAACAGCAGTCATTGACCACCAACAACCTAGACAGGGCAGGTGTGAAGGTGTACCAATCCACAGTTTGAAGAAAAGCAGAAATATATTGGACTTACCACAAGATGTAAACCACTCATCAGCAGTAAGAAGCAGAAAGCCAGATTGGAATTCAAAAAAAAATACAGAGATGTGCCACAAAAGTTCTGAAACCCAGATTAACCTCTACCAAAGTGATGGAAAGGCCAAAGTGTGGAGAAAGAAAGGATCTGCTCATGATCTAAAACATACAAGCTCATCTGTGAAACATGGTGGAGGTAGTGTCATGGATTGTGCTTGCATTGCTGCTTCTGGAATAGGATCACTAATCTTTATTGATGGTAGCAGCAGAATGGAATCAAAAGTTTACAGGAACATTTTGCTTGACAGTTTACAGAGAAATGCATCTGATTGAATCAGGAAAAATTCAAGATTTAAGAAAAATCTGGCAGCCTGGGAAGGTGTGAACTACACATAAGTAACATGCATAATCTGAAAAGGGCATCAACAAAATTGGCTTAAGCCACTTGCGTACCCTGACTTTGAATACCTGCAACTTTCCGTAACTTGTCCACATGTAACATATTAAGAATACCAGTTCTTAATATGGCTTAATTATGGCCATATTCAAGTTATGTAAAAAAAAAAATTTTATAATAAAAAAAAACACTGCTCAGCAGATCCTGATTCATAAGAAATAATCAAAAGAGAGCTTAAAATGATCTAAGAGGTTTGGCGATTTTTAATTAACTTCTCTAATTCCCAAACTAATGTGTACTGTTTAAATGTATTTTAATGCCATATGATTAGATTTTACATCAGTATTTTAGTGGTAGAAATAACTGGCTGACAACTTGCAAGTTTGGGGTTAGTTACTTATATGTACGAAAATTATTAAGCAGGCTTGGGAAGTAACAGAATACATGTAACGGTATTACGTAATCAGGATACAAAAACTGATATCAGTTACAGTTACAATTACATCAAAAAACTAAGTAATCAGATTACATTTTGTAAAAAAAAAATGGGAATACTATGAGGATTACATTTTTTTTTATTTTCCGCAAAATAAGGCGCACCTAAAATCCTTAAATTTTCTCAAAAATCAGCCGTGCGCCTAATAATCCAGTGCGCCTTGTGTGTGGACCGAGTTTCAAAATCTGTAAAAATGTTGTGCGACTTTGGTTGGCATAACAACCGTATGCGCCTTATAACACTGTGCACCTTATGTATTGGTCAAGTACAGAAATAGATCCCGTAATTGAGACTGCGCCTTATAGTGCGGAAAGTACGGTCATCTTTTGACATAGCATGATATAGACCAGTGGTTTTCAAAGTGGGGGCCGCCAGGGGGCACCAGGGGCGCCTCAACAATTTGGTGTGAAAAATAAATTCTCACTCTCAGACAACCACACACACACACACACACAATCAAATCCTAATGTAATGTAAAGATGTAAGATATTATTAATAAAAAGGGGAATATATTCAGAAGTCTGTATTTTAAATGTGTTTTAAAGACATCTTGCTAAATGGGGGCCTCGGCCAAATGTTAATGCCATTTGGGGGCCTTGCTCTGGAAAAGTTTGGGAACCACTGATATAGGCAACTGCATGATTATAGTTCTGGTTCTCTCTTGTCAGTTGTGACTCACATGAGAAACCTCATGGTACAGGATTAACACAAAAAGTTTTCTGAAATACTTTTGTTAGGGTGACAATGCGTCCTCTTTTTTCCGGACATGTCCTCTTTTCAGACCTTAAAAAAGCATCTAAATTTGAGAAAATGTCTGGGATATGGCTTTAGCCTCATTATGATGTGCTTATGGTCTAATACGGCATTATGTGTTCACATATTTGCATTGTTGTAACTCCTATCTGTAATTCCCGCCTTCTCGCACACCTATTGGTCGATTTATAAAAAGGCTTGCAGCAACTATTGGCCCAATTCCTGCCTCACAACCATTAGGCTCCTCTCAGCGAACGCATGAAGGTGAAGCGCTGTTGTGTACGGCATCAAACAGTTGCTTGACAATAGCAGCAAATGAAGCTGTCCTGAGTCGAAACAATGCCCATGGCCATATATGGTCATTTTTAATTTCAAGTTATCACATTGCTTCGTATTACATGGTCATTCAAAAGAAAGAAAGAAAGAAAGAAAGAAAGAAAGAAAGAAAGAAAGGATCACTGTCCCAAATGCGGGTAACATCACAAAAGCTAGAGTGACCATATTCTGGCAATATGATCTAAAATCCTTTTATTAGAGCTCATTTATTTTCTTAAAACAAATACAAACATTGAACATGTTTTCAGCACTACAATAAGCTCTAATAAAAGTATTTTAGATCTTATTGCTTTTCTCTTGACTTTATTTACATATGTGGCCTTGAAGTAATCCAAAAGTAATCCGATTGCATTACTTTCATATTGTGATACTTGGAGTACGTTACTGTTTACATTTCTCATGAAGTAATTTGTAACTGTAACGAAAATGTTACACTTCTGTTCATTCATGTTTAGTATTTACAACCACATTGTGTTTTTATTTATTATGGATATGAATTGAATCTTTTGGATTTAATTAGTAGTTGGGTGAGGTGGCCTATTTATATTGAAGTTGGGTGAAATAAATAGTGCACACCCACAAAACTGGGTTATAAGAAATAGGACAGACCAGTGGTTTGACATTACCACAGTTCTGGATCATCGTCGATTTAAAATACCAATTTTGAATTTCGCAACCCTAAACATGATACACTTATTCAAACAGACTCTGCCAAGCAAAAAAATGAGAATGAGATGAGAAAACCATTTCAACTGTGATGTCCTTCTCATGCTACACAGTGTTGTAATCTCTATGGCTATCAGACTGCAGTGTTGAACTTGAGGGTAAGCGCCCCTGGCTCTACTTAGGTAAAAATGATTAAATCTGCTGGTGTAAGCAAAGACTTTATAAAATCGCCTCCCTAGAAGGCAGAAACTCCATTTAATATAAAGAGGATATTAAGGTAAGTTTTGAGAATTTGCTGACTTTAACTGGATATATTTAACTAAGCTAGCCTGTTTTCTTTGCTAATATTGGTTTAGACTAACAAGTAAAATTTTAGCTTAATGGCAAATTTTGTTTATGTACTGTACATGATATTTCACTTGTGATTAATTCATTAGCTGACTTTGTGGTGTTAATCATACTTATGATCAGCAAACTTACAGAGATTAAAGAATGTTTTGAGACAAAACAGCATCGGTCCTTTAAAACAAAAATAATCTAACAGATAAAAAAATTTTGCTTTTAATACTTGAGTATTAAAAGTAGCTTTTTTTCTTTTTCTTTTTTTTTTTTTACTTTTACCTAAGTATATATTTGGCTGAATACCTTCACTTCCTTAATATTACTCATTTTTTAAACACATTATCTATTCTTTCACTTAAGTATAATTTCTCAGTACATTTACAGCCATACCACTCAAAAAATAGTGAAGTGAGAATAAAATGTTTTATGATATTGAATGCGTCATTCACTCAACACACAATACAGAAAGCATAAACCAGCTTTAAGATAGTTAGAGAAAGAGTTGCTAAAGGCTCTGAGGTTGAAGGAGTGTTGTCTGTCCTATCTCCGGATGGAGGCTGATCTTCGTGGCTCACTGGAGTGTAGTAACTGTCTGACAGTTTGAGGCCATGTGTTATCCTGTCCGGTCCACTGTCTCCGTTAGTCCTGCCACCAGGTTGCTCCCAACCACATTCTTACTCTATAGGAGGATCTCTATAGTCTATAGGAGACCAGTGGACTGGCTTCTCCAAGAAGACTTAAATCTACTTTTACTCTTTTCAATTATGACCCAAAGTGGGGCTAAAAATCCTGACTGCTAAGCAGTATAGCAATATTTTATTCATAGGAGAACCCGGGTTCTGTTCTTTCTATGTTGATTATTGCATTGTAGATGAATTGACATTACGGATTTTTTCATTCTTCGATGCTGTGGTCGGAAAAGTCTGTAAGCTCAACTCTGATTAGGTGACACATTTTGAAATTTTGTATATGTTTATTTACTAAAATATACAAGAAACACGAGATACTAAATCAAGGCCACAAAATTGTAATGGAGACACCCAGTTTGACTTTTTTTGTGCCTTTTTTTAGGATCTTGTCTAAAGAAAATGGATTATTAAAATAGCAATTTAATGGATAAGCGGAACAAGCACGTTAAGTAGGCAGTATTCATAAGTCTCTGAGAAATAATATCTGAGACCGCTTTGATATTTTCACTTAAAACAGAAGTCAAAAAATGATCTCAGACAACTCTGTTCAGCTATCTAAATCAAGTTCACATGTACAGTCAATGGACCAAATGAACCTGATCACAGCTATATTTATCA
>JAFFST010052587.1:53029-74890 GCA_022414735.1 Noturus placidus
GAGCAAAGAAGGCTTTGAAAAATGGTCTTTATTGTTTAACCTTTCGAGCTTTTATAATTGTTAAATATAGGCGTGGAACAATTACTGGCACCCTTTTAATCAATACCTTTGCCAAGATAACAGCTCTGAGTCTTCTCCTATAATGCCTGATGAGGAGAATATATGGCAAGGGAACTGAGATCATTCTTCCATACAGAATCTCTCCAGATCCTTCACATTTCAACAAACTGAAGACGCTTGAGTTTGTTTTTGGATGAGAGTAGAGGCTTCTTTTCTTGAAACCCTTCCAAACAACTTGTGTTGATTGACGTGTGTGTAGGTGACTTCGGAATGTAGTTTTGGAGACACAACTAATTTCTGCAATTCTACAAAACTGTGATCCTTAGAGATTGTTTGGCCACTTGAACCATCCTCTTCACAGTGAGTTGAGACAATATAGACACATATTTCCGACTGACTGGAATTTCTTAATTATTGCCCTGATGGTGGAAATGGGTATTTTCAATGTTTGCGATATTTTCTTATAGCCACTTCCCATTTTGTGAAACTCAACAACCTTTTGCTGCACATCACAGCTATATTCCTAGGTCTTATCCATTGTTACAAATGACTAAGGGAATTTGGCCTATGTGTTACCTCATATTTATACCTCTGTGAAACAGGAAGCCACGGTTGATCAATTTCCTGTTCCTAGTCACCCAGGTATACTAAAAAATGTAAAATATCTATGAGAATATACTTCAAATATATTTTTCCCATATGAATTCATAGCGGTACCAATAATTGTGGCATACATGTATTTAAAAAGATATATATTTTTTTCATTTCAAAGATAAACCTGTGTTGTTTGTAATTGTTTATTAATGACAGTAGAGTATTTTTGTGATTTCTTTTTTAAACAAAAGATCAAAAGGTTAAACAATTAAGAAAAAAATTCACAGCCTACTTTGCTCATATTTAGCAAGTGTGCCAATATTAAAGGAAGGCACTGTATATCTAAACCAAAACCTAACCTCTGAGATGAATGGGAAATGTTTTGGCTCTAAAAGCTACAAAGTTTTCCCAAATATTATAGTAGCTAAATGTCCCCACAAGGTCACAATAGTCGGATATTCCTATACTTGATGGGAAATTTGGTCTCCACCAAGATACACACTGACACATGCACACACACACACACACACACACACACACACATGCACACTAAAGAGAACACTAACAGACATAATTATAGTCTACAGAAACCTCACTAGTGCATGTGCCAGGAGTCATTTACTTCTAAGATATCTTTGCCTGTTAATTATAACACTCTGCCGATTGGACACAAGCACTTCCATCCACGCTGAATAGCGGATTTCAGTCCACACATTTGGCCTGTGTTTCATGCCTGTCTTCCAGAAAACAGCACTTAAGAGTATGTGGAACAATGCCAAAATGATTAGTTACAAATTAGTGTGCTGCTTTGAAAATGGATATCGCATAGCAACAAAAAACCTCTATTGTCATATTTTCATATTTTGAAACCGATAAAATGTTTACACATTTTAAATGCTTACACGTTTATTTTTTGTGCAATTTGACATTTTTCAATTCAATGTGCAATTATGCTAATAACTCCATCATGACTGCTTCTGGCGATACTCTAATGGGAACTCTGCAACATCTCATGTTGCATATGGTGTGTAAGACAACTCTCTTCTCTTTAAAATATCACCCCATTCACCACTTGTCCTTGAGGAGCAAAGCTGATCCAGACAATGTGTAAACCATTCCTATTCCTCAATATATGGATTTCCTGAAGTCTGAGCTAACCTGGAAAAAACCCAGAGAAATCTCAGTTAGGACAGGAAACGCTGAACACCTCGAAGGCAGATCATCAGGGATAGCAGTGTTGGGTCAGGACTGCTGACTGAGTTTGTTTTGGACACTTACAAGTGTTTGTCCTTGTTCCTTCATTAAAGGCTTATTAAAGCCCAATTAGGGCAGATTACATATATTAGATAAAATTCTGTTGTTCTGGGAGAACCTATTGGATGTGCAAAAAAAAAAAAAAAAACGGTCAAAAAAGACTTTGTACCACAGGTTGAAAACCAGCAAACTGTTTTTTTTTTCATGATGACCTGATTACTTGGCTGCAGTCGGCCAATCAGATTTCAGCAGACATTTGACAGGGTTAACACTGAGTTATGGTCATGAAATATGAATGGTAGTTCATATCTATCTGATGCAATCTCATTGAAATTGGCCACTGGGGGTACTATTCATATTTGTGCACACAAACACAAGCATATCTCTTGGAAAATAAGGAGTACAGTGAACATTATTTTAGGATAATTTTGTTTGCTCAAACTATAAAAATTGCCTTTAGGACCATTTGGTTCCACCCACTTAAATTTTTGATAATTTGCATAATATACTAAACTTACTTTGTGTATTAATCCTAGGATTTTGGTCACAAATGTTGTGTTATACTAAGTTGTTCATTAATAAATGCTTTTTAAAAATTGTAATTGTTAACAAATTGCTTTGGTATAAGAGAAAAACACTTTCTGTTATTGGAAAATGATCACCTTCAGGGTTGTAATAGAAACACCATGTGTCATGTCATCACACATATGTGATGAAGTGACAATTAAATAATTTATATCATAGAATCATTCCAAGGTGGACACATTTCTCTATTAAAAAAAAATCATAATCCTTACAAAATCTTTACACTTTGTGTGGATGAGTCTGTGAATGAAAAGTCACTACACAAGTCCATGTGGGTGTGCAGCTGAGACAGGACCAAAGAGCATCTCTTGTTTCCATCTAGCTTTTGGTCGAGCAGTGTGTTTGTGTTTAGAGTTTTTTTTTTTAACAAAATGGTGTCACATTTCTGTATAGCCATGACCAACAACATTGTTTTGTACTTGTTTTGGTTCCTGTTCACATCGGTCCACAGAAAATTCGCAGGAGATCATATTACAATCTTTAATGGATGAGGATTTTTTTTTTTAAATCATCTTTATTTTCATGGTTGGATGTGATCCATGCTTATTTCTTATCATATAATATTTTCATGTGCATTCTGCAGGATTGATAACTTTTCACACTGATTTAGCATTTTTCACAGCTAATAGGATCGCTTAACCAAATAAACAAATAATTTGGAACGCTTCCTTAGTATTGGATTCTGAAATCTACCTTGAAGACACAACTGATGAATTAATTTTCCTTGACCTTTGGATGTATACCTTGCCTTGGATGCTCTGTATGGTGATTTTTAATTTGCTACTCCATTTTTATTAACAGCTCATATGTAATGTTCATCTGGCTCCTTGTGGATGGAAACAGTTTAGAGGCACATAATGGACAAGATCATGTTGCACGGTGCCTCAGAAAGTGCATAATAAATGAGCATACAGTTGGCTGATTAAACCCATGGGCTGTGTAAGCACATTGGCTGATTTTTTTTTAGTTTGCTTGTGATCGATTACAACTCACAAGACTGATCATTACATGATAGTCATATTACCAGCTCTAAGCTCCACCCTTAAAGGGAAACATGGGTCTTTGTTTTAACACTAAATCTATATTAATGCTTTAATGTCACATAAACTGTAGCTTCATAAGTGTAATGTGAGGCTATTCACATTACATTTTCACAAAACATCAGTATTAACTCAAGAAATCCGGAAATATAAAGAATTACCAACATTAAACTCCATAAATATAGTTGTGTAATAAACTGGAATGACACAGGAAAAAAGTATTGACCATGCTGAGAAAAAACAGTTCTCCAAGGCAAGGTAATTCAAGGAACCAGCTGAAATCTGTAAGTAATTATACCCCCTATCTGTGCAAATTAATACCAGCTGGGTTAGTAAATTGATGGTCTATAAAAAGGCTTTTCATTACCAAAGTGTCACACAAGAAACATCTCATGATGGGTTAAATCAAAGAGTTCTCACAAGATCTTCACAACCTTATTGTTGCAAAACATATTGATGGAATCAGATACAGATGTATTTCAAAACTTCTGAATATTCCAGAAAGCACAACTGGGGACATTATCCACAAGTGGAAGCAACATCAGTCCATCATCAACCAACCACGCATAGAAGCTACTCACAAGATTTCTGACCAGGGAGTCAGCAGAATAGTCAGAAGAGTAGCACAAGAGGCAAGAACCATTCAGAAAGAGCTCCAGAAACACTTAGCAGCAGCAGGCGCCATCGTCACAGAGAAAACAATAGCCAGTGCACTCCACTGATCAGGCTCACCTGCAAGACTCCATTACTAAAGAAAAGGCATGTTGAAGCTCGTGTAAAGTTTCTACAACTCATTTGGACAAGCCTATGAAATACTTGGAGAGTGTAGTCTGGTCAGATGAGAGCAAAATCGAACTTTTTTGCTGTCATGTTACACCATGTTCGGAGAAGAAATGGCACTGCACATCACCCTAAAAACACTATACCTACAGTGAAGTGTGGAGGTGGAGAAATCATGGTGTGGGGCTGTTTTTCATCGCATGGTACTGGCAGACTTCATATAATTGAAGGAACGATGAATGGAACTCTTTACCAGGAGATTCTTGAGAAGAATCTGCTGCCATTAACCGGGATGATGAAGATGAGATGTGGGTGGACCTTCCAGCAGGACAACGATGCAAAACTTACAGCAAAGGAAACTCTCAAACGTTTCAGAGAAAAACAAATCAAGGTGTTAGAATGGCCCAGTCAGTCACCTGAATTTAATCCAATTGAACAAGATTTATAGACAATATGTTTAGAAGAATGGGCCAAAATCACACCTGAAATAAATAAATAAATTTAAGTTTGCATGTTCAATACTTGTTTTCTGGTAGGGAATTGTATAAAGGTAATTGTATAAAGATCTAAAAAAAAATCTATCGAATTAAGTCAGGTTTCATCAAAATATCAACTTAGGAAGCTTCAGTAAATCCACAAATGAAACTCGCATCTATATCTCCAACAAGTATTATAATTACTTTCAAGCATTGCATACATCTTCAACCTCAAAGAAATCATATTTGGAATATAAACACAAACACAAACAGTACATTTTGGTCTATGTGAGCATAATAAAAGCCTGAATATCTAATATAGCCTGCAGAAAATATCCACATGCATGTCATAACACTGATTACTGAGATACTCTTCTAAAATGTTCTTTAAAATCAGCTTAGGCCAGCAGCACACGTCTTTCCATTTAAATATTTATAAAAGAATCTTATAAACATTATAAACCTTATAACCTCTGCATACTGAAACTGTCCCACTGAAAAATAAAAACAGTTATTAAGACAGGTAGTTTCTCCTCCTCAAATATTTATACAAGCACAGCTAATTGTGTGTTCATTGCCCAAGGCTCATTGTCAAAGGCACTGCAGTTAGAATGGCAAAAAATGCTTGTTTTATTCAACATGCCTCATATTGTTTACTAAAGGGGATTAATGAGAACTGTGGACTTGACTTGAATGATAATGAGCTGACATTTTAGATGAACACGAGTTAATATAAACATAAAAAGAGAGCAATTTTAACTCCCCAACACACAGATAAGCATGGTTTAATAAGATCATGCAGGATAAAAATGCAACCTAAGCATCTGTGGACAATCAATTCCCATGTTTTATTTACGCAGTGACAGAAGAAGTTGAATTGAAGCCTCAGGAACCCAAACCAAATGAAAAGGAAACTTTTATCTGTAGGTGTTTTACATACAGTGCCTTGCATAAGTATTTCCACATTTGTTACAACCTGGAAGTGATACAGACTTAATTGGGATGTTATGCTATAAATCTACACAAAATATTCCATAATATTGAAGTACTATATAGCACTATTATCGATGGATATCAAAACAAGTCTGGGACAAAGTTCTATAAACATTTCAGTCATGGTGTGGTGGAGCACCCTGTGGAGCATTATTAAAAAAAAAAAAAAAAAAAGTTAGAGAACCAACAAAGAGGCTAAGGAGGAAAAGATAAAGGGGGTGAATATTTATTCGCTGCTCAACTATACTTGCTAGTGTTACACTAAATACAGGTTCTGCATTGATAGAATGTGCTTAAGAAACCCACACTTCCAGTGCAACAAGGATTGACTTTATGACGGACACAAGTTTCAGCGATCTAAATTGTTTTATTAAGAATATATTATTACATATTTAAGGTAAAATATATTGTTTAGGAACAACAATAGATTTTAAATCATGAAATATCTTGCATTTTAGATATTGGAGACAACATTTGAAAAATTTAACAAAACAAAGCAAAAAGCATACATCTTTATAAGTTTAAAGTGATTTCCTTTTATTAGTTATTTATTGACCCTTAGACATTATTTAATGAAAAACAAACAGATAATAAATAAATAAATAAAATAGAAATACAGAATAATACATTTCTGTGTTTGGCCAGTGTTCAGAAGTGCACTTTCAAAATATCTCAGGATTTAAAATAGTAAATTTAAAGGCAAAACTGTTCCAGATCTTCACCCAGACAGAACATTTTAATACTACGGTCACAGAATCACAAATCTGACAGCTCTACACAAACTGCTTAAAAAATTCAAATGGTGCTTGAATTTTTGCACTATTGATTGCCACATTAACCCCTTAACTCTCCACTGCACTGGTTTTTCTCAAGTGTTCATACATAGCCTTAGCAAACAGTTATCAAATGTACAACTCCAATTCCGAAAAAGTTGAGACAGTATGGAAAAAGCTAATAAAAACAAAGAGGAGTGATTAGTAAATGTATTTTTTTTTTGTCATAGAATTTTTATTGAAAAAAATGTTCAACCCCACCCTACTCTGAAAAGTTAACTCTCCATTCCCAAGCAATGGAGGCAGAGCCCTAACACACTGGGTCATCCGAAACTTGTAATTTGTACCGTATTCTTACAGTGTGAAGTCACTCCCGAGCAAAAAGAGTGCCACAAACACCATATATCACAGGCAACCTATAGATTTACATGGAAACTAATATAGTTGCCCATGTGCACCGTCCTACTGTCACATGGCAGGTATTAATAAATCTGTTAACAGTCATGTAGACAGATTAAGATGGAAGATACCGTTCATTAAACCATCGTTGCGCTTTTTGGGGACAGTCGAATTGCAGCCTCTCGTCACCAAGGTCGACCCGAAGGTTAGCAGGATATCTAAGAGAAGACCGCACATTCCTCTCACATAAGCCGTTTCGAACTGCAGAAAAAGCCACTCTCTTCTTAGTGACACTGGAGCTGAAACCTTGCGGCCCTGATAGAAAAGTTGATCCCAATTCCCACGTCAAAAAACTTTTTCTCCGGAATACCGATAACTCGGAGATTGCAGCGCCGTGAACGGAACTCCAAATCCTCCATTTTATCGGTGAGTTGTTTGTTAGCTTAAGTTAGCTTTAGCACCGTCTCTTCCAGTGCAACAATGCGGTCACTGTAATCGTTCAGGTGTTGCTCCAGCTCGTCAATACGCCATCCTTGTGATTCAATACCCGACTTAAAGCTTTCAAAAGACCCAATAACTGGGGCCAGAGCTGAGTTAATAGCACGAAGATTCTCTAAATCTAGTGGTAGCTTGTCGCCATGACTCGCCGTACTCAGTGAAGTTTTATTTTTTTCTTTTCTTTCAGACGCCATAATTCCTTTCTGGTTATAATTGTTAACCAAGTAATTGAACACGAAGGCACTAAATGCCTTTGAAAAAATTCAGGCTGCCTGAAAAACAGAATTAAAGGATGAAATGCTCGGGAGCACCTTTCAAGCACGTCCATCCGCTCACATGCTCGACCGGAACTCAGTAAATGTATTTTGACTTGTAATTAAACGAAAAATATATAAAACAAGGTATTTGATATTTTACATAATCAATGGCATAGTTTTTTTTTTTTTGAAGGTAAACATTTATTTAGAAATTGATGCATGCAACATGTTCCAAAAAAGTTGGGACAGGGGAAATTTAGGACTAATAGTGATGTGACAAGTTGAAATAAGAAGGTGATGTGAAACTGGTGAGGCAATCGTCTACTCATAGAATATAAGGAACCTCCAAAAAAGGCCTAGTCCTTTAAGAGCAATGATGGGTCAAGGTTCACAAACAGATGCGATTAATAATCCAACACTTTGAGATCATAAATTGATAGGATTTAATCTTCTACAATACACAATATAATTAAAAGATTCAAGGAATCTGATCAAATCTTGATGCGTAAAGGGTAAGGCCGAAAACCACTTCTGAATGCGCGTGATCTGTCAGATCCCTATCCGATCCCTCAGACGTCACTGTCTTCAAAACCGTAATGAATCTGTAATGGATATCCTGACATGGGCTCAGGAATACTTTTGGTAAACCTTTGTCAATCAACACCATTCGCCGCTGCATACACAGATGCAAGTGAAGGCTTTACTATACAAAGCAGAAGCCATACATCTACACTAACCTTAAGCACCACTGAATTCTTTGTGCTTGGTCTCATCTGAGATGTACAGTAGCACAGTGAAATCGTGCTTTGTGGTCCGACGAGTCAACATTTCAAATAGTTTTTGTACAAAACAGCCGTTGTTCTCCGGGCCAAAGAGGAAAAAGACCATCCAAGCCATTATCAGTGTCAAGTACAAACACCAGTGTCTGTCATGGTATGTGGGTGTGTCAGAGCCCATGGCATGGGTAACTTGCATATCTGTGAGGGCACCATTAATGCAGAAAGATATGTACACATTTTAGAGCAACATATGCTGCCATCCAGGGCAGGACAACACCAAACCACAAAAAATTAATTATATTCACAACATCAAATAATAATTTGTTTTCAAGGTAGTACAGGGTGAATTGAATATTCACATCTTTTTTTACTTTTTCCATACTTTTCGGAATTGGGGTTATAACATGTTACATTCAGATTCTATAAATTTGAAGAACAGTGTGAAACTGGAACACCATTCCACTGAAAATAACTAAATGATGAAACAAAATGTATATACAGTACAGTGGGGTCCAAAAGTCTGAGAGCACTAGTGAAAATGCTTCTATTTTGTATTCTTTTCTAATTTAATACAAAAAATTTTATTACAAATTATATTATAGACAACAACTTGTGTGAAAAGTAGAATCTTTGAAATGTTTACATGGATTCTCAGAGTTTCTTAGTATTTAGTACATCCCCTTGTTGCTTTAATGACAGTGTGTACTCGAGCTGGCATGGCAAATTTCAGATCAAATCTATCGGAGTGTCGCCTGAACACGTGCTTCAGTAGAAGAGATGAAGAGGATGAATTTGCTTACATTTAAATAGGGATCTGGAAATAATGCAGAATTTCTTTGTTTTAAATGTTGAAAATTTATCAAATTCTGTTAATTTCCAATTTTAAATAAAAACAAATCTCAGATTTTCAATGTGGTCTTATACTTTTGGACCCCACTGTATATTTTTTGGATAATCTCTCTCTCTCTCTCTCTCTCTCTCTCTCTTTGCATATGCATATTTTGGGTATATACAGTACTTATGCATATACTACTATAAATGACTGAATGTGTTCATAACTAGACATTGTTTCTGCTATTGGCTATATGTAACTACACAATACTCTCTACTACTCATTGTTTCTTGTCATTTTGTTTACCAATTTTCTAACAGAAGCTATGTTCATTGTTCATTATTCAGTTATTCGTTTTATAGCATATTATAGACTGTGAAACTATGACAAAGTAGTTCTGAGGATGAGCTACAATATACAAGACTGGACCAGCATATTGGGGTTCATATTCAATCCTGTAGCTTAAGATATTTTGAACTATGGCCAATCCTGTATATTAATTTTTATTCCAATCTTTCTGTAGTTAAGGTTTTTTACTGCATTATTGCTGTTGTTTCCCACTGAGTGCTCTGTGCACACACAATACTGAAGGCTGCATTAATTTCTGTGATGTAGTGTATTTTCCATGCAGAGCTACAATAGTGGAAGCAGAGCGAATTGGAGGCAGCAGTTGGTATGATACTTTCCACATCTCTCACAATCAATCATAAAGCTCTTGCTCAGCTTGCTAACTGGCTTATTCACAGCAATGTTCACTTTAAAATGTTACTTATAGTCTGTTTCTGCTCTAGATTTCCTGCTCTGGGTGGCTAGGCTGCTAGTGAATTAGGAGATGAATAAAGAAAGTTAGAAACACTCATTCATAGAAAATAAAATCCTGCAGGCTAGTTGCAGAAGAATAATCTGTAATATAAAATGCTATTTTGTATAGTGTACTGACATAATATTTAGTACAGTCGCATACAACCAAAGCAACTGTCCGTAACTTCCAATTGGACACCAACCCTATGCATGATGCAATGCTACACTGGAGTGGTTCAAAACCAAGAACCTAAATGCATTCGATTGGCTCAGTATAAGCCCAAACCTTAGTATCAGCAAAAGTGAAAATTGCTGCTGTCCATCCAATATGACAGATCCTGAATACTTTTGCCAAGAGAAATGAGCAACCATTTCAAGATCCAAATATGAAAAGCTGATAGACATATTTCAGAATAATTACAGCTGTAATTGTAGTCACATACATGGTTCTAATATGCCTAATGAACAACAAAAATTCCTGGCTAATCATCTGAGAACTATGCTGCTATATATTATTGTAATTCCACATGCTTTAACCACAACCTCCAGCCTTTCTGGTAAGTGAATGAGTAACACCGGAGTCCCATAATGACTGCCATAAGAATGTTATAAGACTGCAATAACTAATCAAAGTTATTATACGGTACGTCTCCACCGTCTGAGCTTCAGCCTAATATAACTGTTATATTTAATTTAACACATGCCCCATGGCCTAATTGGGAACGTACTTCGTGGTGGTGGGAGTAGGTTTAATGAAGATGATAAAGACAAAAGAAGACTTCTAGAGTGCATGAGTCAATTTTGTGCTTAGAGCCACTTTATTGTCACCAGTGTCCATATGGGCATTGTAGATCACTGTCACTGCCTACAGTACAGCATACCATGTTACTGCTGAAGCCTTGAGGATGATGTGGTTGATGAATTGGCAGCTTTGTTTCAGGTATTGTTGGAATGCTGGCTTTCTAATGCATTCTTCTGATTTGTGGCCTTTACTGTTTTCTTTAGAACTGCAATGTTCTAATGATTAAAAAAAGCAAAAATATTAACATTATATTATCATTTTCAGATGAATATTTCATACTGTGATGAGAACATCATGTTATATACCAGGACCCCTTATTCCTCATATTAAAAGATCTTCTTGTGCTTCCCTTATTTTTTTGGAACAAAGTTTTCCTATTTTTACTCATATTGCACTGAAATGGTGCCTAGCATTAGCAATACTCCTCCAGCATTGAGTGAGGGCAGACTGAAAAGCTCCCTCTCGCCTTGTTTATTCCTGAGTCTTCCACATCTCGGGCAGAGGCGAGATCACGTAACTGGCAGATGGATGCTACGATGTAGTGCATGCTGTGCCCTCATTATTTGTTGACCTAGTTCGCCCCCATGCCCTAGCTCAGGATTAATGTAGTAAGACGCACTAGTTCATTGTATGAGGAAGGATGCCACAACACTCCCGGACGCCCTCTCCCAGCTGTTGTGTCTTGTCTCTCCAGATTATTACAACATACTGTAACAAACGCCAGAGAAATCACTACCAATACTTTAGTAGGTCAGTGAGGGAAATGTGATATTTGGTGAATAAAAAGAAGTAGCTTGAACATTCTTTGCTATCCTACATTCTTATAAAAATAGGTGTCATCTAGCACCGTAAAGGGTGCTTTCTTTTCACAAAAATAGTCCAAATAAAACCCATGTATGGATCTACAACCATTATCCATCCAAAAAACCTTTGAGGAACCATTCTTAATGAGGGTATTAATCATTGCTTTGTGCAAAGCATTGCTAGCAAAGCAGTATTTGTTTTTTCGAACAATGAGATCTAAAATATTCATGGGTGTTATTGTATGTAAAGCAACTAGACAAAAAATTGGTTTGGCTTGGTCAAAGTGAATATTTCACACAAATTACAAAGCCAAATCATTAGCAAACGTCCCACGTGTTCCTGATTTGAAAAGCTCATCTGTCATCTGTACACAAATTAATCTGCATAGTAGAAACCATTCTTACATCAGCCAGATCGCATCTTGGCTGATGTGTACAGTGTAGCAGGTGGTGGGATTTGGAAGCATGTGCTATATTTACAACTTCAAGGTGTGTCACACCACCATGAAGTGCTTTCCTTTGAAACATACATACCAAATGACAACTTTTGTTTTGCAAAAGTCAACAAGAAGGAGGGTTTTCGTTTTTGCTTTGTTGGTTTGTTTGTTTGTTTTTCGGTTGTTGAACTGTCTTGGCCTTCTTGTCCAAAGTATGTCAAAAGTACAGTGCTGTGAAAAAGTATTTGCTTGATTTCTTTTGTTTTTGTGTATATCTCATACTAAGTTGTTTCAGAAATTACAACAAAATCTAAGCTAAAACAAAGTCAACCTGAGTAAACACAAAATACAGTTTTTAAATGGCAATGTTATTTATTGAAGCAAAAAAGTTATCCAATTACAACAATGTGAAAATGTATTTTCCCCGAGAGTTACTAATTCCCCAAATCTATGAAACTGTATTTATAATGGGGTTCAGCTGGACTAGACGCAACCTGATTACTGCAAACCCTGCTCAATCAAATCATCACTTGAACTTTTTCAAGTTCAACAGAATGAAGTTGATTAAAATGTCTTGTCCAGTAACAGACTACGTCAAAATTGATAGAAATTCCAGAAATGATGAGGAAGGTGGTGCCTGAAATACATCAGTCTGGGAAGGGTTGCAAAGCTATTTCAAAGGCTCTGGGACTCCAAAGAACCACAGTGAGAGCCATTATCTCAAAATCCCAAAACCCGGCACAGTAGTGAACCTTCCCAGAAGTGGCCAACCTTCCAAAATTCCTCCAAGAGCACAGAAACTACTCATCCAGGAAGTTACAAAAGAGCCAAGGGCAACATCAAAGGACCTATGGGCCTCTCTGCATCAATAAATGTCACTTTTCATGACTACTTACAGAAAGACACTGGGCACAAATGGCATCCATGGAAGAGTGGTGAGGTGAAAACCACTGCTAATCCAGATGAATATTAAAGCTCGTCTGAATTTTGACAATAATGCCCCAGTGCACAATATAGAAATCTAAGAATTCGTAAGGTTGGAATGGAATAACTCGCATGTCCTGCACAGAGCCCTGACCTCAGCTTCACTGAACTCCTTTGGGTTGAATTGGAAGGCAGACTACACACCAGGCCTTAATAGTAAAAGGAGACTGAAGCAAATATTGGCATGATTGATCCAGTATCCACAAATATTTGGCAATATAATGTTAAAAAAATCCTTCTTTAATCTTTTATGACCCTTAATATTTCTCAACCAGAAGTAAGGTTATAGCATTTTAATGTCTTAATGTTTTAATTATTCCCAAATGTGAAAAGGGAGACACATCTGCAGATATTTGGACAGCTCATATCTGATTACAGACTGATCTGATCAGACTCATATGCTTTTCAGTAGAGCGCACAGCTATCCTACAATGTGACATTCATCGTGTGAGGAAATCACACTCGGCTAACAAGGTTTTCGACATCCTTAGACACGGTTTAACTGGCTCCTTATCCAAGATATGTTCCAAATTTGTGGGGGTGAAATATATTTATGGTTTCTTTAAGTTGAGGTGTTAAAATATGTTAATGTAATTAAAACAATTTGTCCATAAACTGATTTTTTTGGCTGTTTGGCAGAAATCAGCCATAGCAGCCTTTGATGGGTTTTCCCAGGCTGGCACATAATTATAATGAACCAGACGCTACTGTAACTAAAAAAGAATGCATTTGCCTATTCCTTTAGGGAATAGGACCAACAAGATATATTTATGTCTGGGAATTAAGACTTCTCCAAGCCTTAATCATAAAGTGGCATTAAGATCAATCTTCACACCAACCACACAACTAAAAAATGTACCATTAAAATACATTTAAAAATTATGCCATTAAGCAGCCTGAACCTTCTGCTTATAACGTACTTTCCTAA
The DNA here is from genome assembly GCA_022414735.1 of Noturus placidus. NCBI lineage: Eukaryota > Metazoa > Chordata > Actinopteri > Siluriformes > Ictaluridae > Noturus > Noturus placidus. The sequence continues at coordinate 67,105 of JAFFST010052587.1, forward strand.
TTCTAGTCCAACACACTCTAGATTACTACTAGGAAAGACAAATGTCTATTCATATATGAATATATATAAATAGTCATGCCTTGAATCAATGATGATAACTGCATCAGTAAGCGTGTGGTCTGTATCCTCCTGCAGATGTGTGCCAGCTTTAGGGAGGGTTTTTTTTAAGGAAGCAATTTTAAAAGGACATCAATTAATAAGAAGTCTTTCCACTCTTCAGAATCAGTGGGTGGGCATTAAGCTTCGTCTGCCATCTTCAGTGCTCAGGATAATGACTCACTGTGATCTACTTTCATAATTATACTCCAATTTATCTTTATTTTTTCAATTAAGGTCAATTCAAATTAAAATACAACATTTCAGATTAAAGTTATTAGGAGTCATGCCCAAGTCACTCGGTTATTGCACACTGAGAAAGGAGGAAGTTCTAATAGTCACATTATCATTATCTCTAGTGAGCTACAAAAGCCATCATTATTAGTGGCAGTTCTAGGGAGCCAACCATAGATTAAAGTCAACCTAAATGAACTGTGTAAGGAAGAAAACATAAGGGGATGTTATGTTATAGGAAAATATTCAACAATGTGGTGGTGAGATGCCTCCTCCATGTAAAACAGAGTATCTCTTACCACCACAAATTTTGCCAATGCTAACAAATTTTTACTTATTAAAGAATGACAAGTCCTACATTTTCTCTGTTTATAGTTAGAAGTAATGCTGTGTAACATCTGTGAAACAAGTTAGTCCCTGTTATGACTTATAACAGGGGGCGGCTGTGGCTCAGTCGGTAGAGCGGGTTGTCCGCTAATCCGCTAATCCACTAATCGTAGGGTTGGCGGTTCGTTTCCCGGCCCACATGAATCCACATACCGAAGTGTCCTTGGGCAAGACACTGAACCCTAAGTTGCCCCCAATGGCAAGCTAGCACCTTGCATGGCAGCTCTGCTACCATTGGTGTGTGAGTGTGCTCTCATTAGTAAGTCTATTGTAAAATGTAAAAATGATATTTCTGTAAAAGCTGCTTTGAGACAATGTACCATTGTAAAAAGCGCTATACAAATCGAATTTAAGTGCGACTTATTATACCAGCTGTAAATGGACGTTCCCTCACCATCATCTCTTTGGTTCTCCGCAATGCACACAGTCCTCTGCCCTAACTCAGAAATGCCAAATAAACATTTCCTTACAGAAAAATTCAACAATAATGCACCACACAAATCCCTGTGCAAATTGTTACTACAGAAATGATAACAGATTAGAATGAGCACATTGACATAAACTGTGCCCTGCGATTGACTGGCACCCTGTCCAGGGTGTACCCTGCCTTGTGCCTGATGCTCCCTGGGATAGGATCCAGGTTCCCCGTGACCATGAAAAGGAGTAAGCGGTAGAAGATAGATGGATGGATGGATGGATGGATGGACATTGATATAAACCTGTGATTTGCCTTGCGGACAGAACTACTTTCAGAGTTGCTGTTATAGAAGATTTTGTTTTTCTATAAATTTATTAGTATTTTATCAGTAGCAAAAAAAAGAAACATATGGAGAAAAAATTAATAACATTTTAAAATCTCATGCTGAGTGAAGCCCGAAGGCCAAAGATTATGGTTTTCTTTATTGAATGTTCTTGTTTCACATTTCTCACATTCACTGCTACTTCTGAGGAGAATCAATGGCAAACATATTTGCCGAATCAGACGCCGTTCCTCACTTTAAAGGTGAATCACTTATTGATGACTTTTTGCATTGCTTGTACATTGCTTGTCACTTACCATAATATAATCTTTATATCCAGCACAGTGTGATTACACAATTAATTTACAACAATCAGAATTATTGTATGTGTACATGACATTAAATGTGACACAAAAATTCTTCATATGACCATGTGTTAAAGAATATTATTATTATTATTATTATTATTATTATTATTATTATTATTATTATTATTATTATTATTATTATTATAACAATAGCAATAACAATAATAATAATTCATTACGAATTTGAGGAAAACATCCAAAGGACCTGGAAAGCCTGGAATTAATGAAATATTTTTCTTCATAGAGTTCATGGAAAAATTTTAAAGGTGTAAAGTTTTACATGTGAAGTAGTTAGTGTATTTTTTTTTTAAGTGATGGTTTGTTTGTTTGTTTGACAAACATAAAATCTATTTATGGACAGCTATTTAGCAAAGCACTTGTTAATGACAATGTGATTTTCCTACAATATCATGTGGAGAATTTGACCAGCTAGTGTCACCACACTTAATGACACCTATCACCTAGGGGTTCTTATTTATAAGCATTATTTAAGTCAATTTCCTTTCTGACAGTGATACATTTTACAACATCCACTTAACAAAACATTGGCTATCCTGCACTCCCTCATTATCACTTCCACTGTCATATATTTTTAGCCTCCTCAAATTAAGGCACCATGGCACATCTAATAAGATAGCTTGGTTGTACCAAAACAACTTTAACCATAGTTAATAGCCAAACAGCGATAGACTGGACAGCCAGGCTAAAAAAAAACAACTTCCTAACCAGTCTGTGAAAGTACATTCTAGAGAGGGAGTCAATTTATGTCAGCTGAAAATCTCAAATGTGCTAATATGATAGACATGACTGTCAATGATCATTAAAAACTACAAATAAGTAACATTGATGAAATGGAAAACATGTATCGATCAGGATACATCAGGATCAGGACAGTGTCAACTGAAATGTCAATAGTGTGCATCCACACACTCTAAAAAATGCTGGGTTAAGACTTTTGGCTCATTTAATTGGGTTATTTTCTCAGTCTTGAGTAGTTTTGGGGTAGTTTTGTTTAACCCAACCATTGGGTTAATAGCTGGGTCATTTTCACTGACAGTTGAATCACTGTACCACTCCCCCACCCCAACGCCTTAGCCCAAATCCCTGGGTCAAATCAACTCAGCTTGAACTGTTTGAATTGGCATCTGGTGGAGGTAGCGATTTTTGAGACGAGGAAATTAAAATGACCACAGGTAAGTTAGTGTTCATCACTATTTACCGTTAATCCTGCTGAAAATGCCTGGCCGAGGTTATGATATTTAGGCAGGGAGCTCTCGAAAATGTATTCATTGTAAAACGGTAACACAGCAAGTGATAATTAGCTTTACCTATCGAAACGGCATCAAAAGTGAACATCATGTACTGCCTCCTCAGTGTCATGTGTTTATGTTGGCTGTGAAATATGGACTGAGTTTATTCAATAATTCTCTGGGTCTGTGCCTTATCTGATACTCTGAGTTAGGGTTAGCTAGATGGATGCTGTCACCAGTCATAGCAGGGATGAGTGATGCTAACCTAGATGCTCACCTGAATTGATAACATTACTTTAGCATACAGCCCATGGTAATATTGGATATTCCCATTACCTTTTTGAGAATTAACGATAATGTCGCATTACAGCTATTCGCCATGATGTAATACAAAGAGTGGGTTAATGTTAACTACATTTAGCAAGTGTTTTGAACAAGGCAAGCTGTAGCAATTAGCATTAGGAGGATGGGATAGAATCGTGTTTCTTCATGTGTTCGGTGAATGTTAATACTGGTTAACAGGTGTAGACAGTCGGTGGCTAACAGAACTTAGCTAGCTCAGTAGTGGCAAAAAGTTCTTCACAAGGTTAAAGTGACAAAAAGAGATGATGGGGGTTACAGTAGGTTGTAATGCTTTCCACTATCTCTGTAATGTTGGTTGACTTGTGTTGGTTAATGTTGGTTAGGTTGTGAAAAAAAAAATTGGCATTGAGGTGCTAAAGGCAGAAAAAGAAATATTCAGCAAGTTAGGACAATTTGGGATTCTGTAGCATAATTTCTCTGTTGAAGCCCAAAGATATTTGTCCATATTTTGTAGCTAACAACTAACCAACACTATTTTTGCTCTTTTACATTTATTCATTTTGCAGACGCTTTTATCCAAAGCGACTTACAAATGAGAGCACACTCACACACCAATGGTAGCAGAGCTGCATGAAAGGTGCTAGCTTGCCATCGGGGGCAACTTAGGGTTCAATGTCTTGCCCAGTACACTTCGGCATGTGATCACCCGGGCCGGGATTCGAACCACCAACCCTACGATTAGTGGATTAATGGACAACCCGCTCTACCGACTGAGCCACAGCCGCCCTTTTACAGCTTTTCAAATGGAAGGGACTGGGACTCCTGTTTTCCCAGATTTGTAAGATGTTTTTTGTAAAAATGAAACCATCCTTTGGGTTGAAAAACAACCCATTTGCGGGGTTAAAATTAACAACCCAACTTGAGTTAATTTAGCCCAAAATGTGTTCTATCCTATATTTACCCAGCCACTGGTCTAAAAATAACCTAATTTGAGTTTATTTTTAACCCAGTGTTTTTTAGAGTGCAGCAATGCATAAATGTATGTATAATGTATAGATGTACCAACCTTTCATAATTAAAGATTGAAACATCACTGAAACAACACCTAATGACAGGGTGGTGTGATGTGGCCCAACTTGAATCAGAGTTTCTTTTACCACCCCGAAGTTGATTATTTTGCTATAACAATGTTTTAGTCCTCTTTTACCACTGCAATTTGCCAATGATACCAATTCATTATTAATTAAAGAGTTTATGGTTTCATTTCATGTTGCTGAACATCAGCAAAACAAGTTAATTCCTGTTATTACTCATGGTATAGCAGCTCTAAACAGTCATACATTGACCAATCTCTTGTTTTCCTCTCACATGATGTTAATTAGGGTCAAAATGCAGCTTGTCATGTTACTGAATAAACAATGAGCTCTCTGTACTGGACTTTCCTATGTGGGAAAATGTATAAGCCATTAACCCATTCATGTGAAACTCACCTGTGAAAAAGGTGTTATTATAGAACCACTAATGTATTCGAACGAGCACATTAATTAAAATGTGTGATCTGCTTTGCAGACAGCACTTCAGTCACAGCTGCTGTTATAGAAAACTAATCAAAACCCATCAAAATCAAGAACTCAACAGCACTGTGGTGTAAATGAAAAATAATAGATCTAGACATTTCAAACAACAAAAATTATAGTAAATATTTAACAGCCCATGTATATAAAGTGAAATTAGAAATCGTAGCAGGCTCTGTTATAAAATTATAAATATTTAATAAACAGGGAACCAAACCAGGGAACCATTTCCACATGATTGTGGTAACTATTTACCTTAAGGTTCCCTTAATATAAACCAAGAACATCAAGATGAATAAACCATAGGCAATGTTAACAAAGTGTATTAACCGACATTTAATTAAATGTTAATGAATTACACCTGCATTTTGACTTATTTATGTTTATTCAACACATGACTAAAAACAAGTCACGTAAATTAACAAAAATTATAATGCCACAAGTTGCCACAAGCAAAATTAGCTTCATCCTAAGCTCAGAATTTCTGAATATTTTTTAATATGTTCATTAAAGTGTTATTCATTTTATTATTATTCACAATTGCACTCATGGATGGTATGAACATTGGTTCATGCAGATGCTGATTATTTGGCTTACTTGCTTTATTATTAAAATAAACATCAATTAATACAAGTGTAAGTTACTTTCTTAATGTTGCGTGGTACATTAAAGCTGTTCATGGTATGTTCATATTAACTAATATTAAATAATGTCAGTTAAGGAAACCTTAATGTAAAACTTTAGCATTATCATCATTGCACATTAGTGTTGCTGAGGTTTCATACCCAAGGCAGATGCATATAAATCTTGTAGTCTGTATGTTTTCCCTACATTTTCATGAACTGATATTTCACAGCATTGTACTGTAAATATAATCATTTCTATTTTAATGTTTACCATTTTAACTTTTTAAAACTAAATAATTTTGGTTCCTGAAGATGAATTCAGATACAACCCCATTGTATTTAAATATTTAAAATATTTCAAAAACATGTTCAAGTTCTGGTCAATCTGATTTTATCCTCTATCTATAGTTGCCTAAGATTAATAATTAATGATATCGGTGTTAAATCTACACTTTTTCCCATAGAAATCTCATATGGTCAGCTGATTTTTCGACTATTGTACAAAGAAAGAACAGAAGGAAATCTCATAATTACTTTCTATAGTAGGGATGTAGTCTACTGTATAAATGCTGAGCTTGCTATCATTATCATCAGATGATAATGACCCTGTTCCACATGACTAGGCAATCATATTATCAGCCATATTATCCATATCATTGGTGCTTAAGTGGACATTTAAAGGTTTTGACATTCAACAAGATTCTTAAAAGTATATGCCATTAGAAACTTTCATCCCTGCAAGCAGATTCTTATTTTGTAAAAAAGGACCAATTTATTTCAGTTTTCATCTCTATGCAGAAATTTCTATCCTGATGGTGAGTCAGATGCCAAATCAAAATGTCGGTTGATTCAGAGACTTGGTTCAGTCTTCAGAGCTTTGGTATTTAATAGACTGGTTTCTGTGGAACAGACTGATGCTACGGCTGTCAGCTTTTTCTGATATGGTGCTTTAGCATTTCAGCTCAAAATCCCTGAGATGATTGTCTATATATCATTTCACTGGAAACAGGCTCATATCTGTAGCTAAGCAGATAAAGAAGGATCACAGGAAGTGAAAACTAAATGTGCTTTCATCTCAGCAGGTTGTAATATCCTCAAAAACTGCAGGACCAACTTCCCATGCAGTGAAATAAAATGAGCAATCCCAAGGAGACTGATTTTCCTGATTTTCGCAGGGAACTGCCAAGCTTTGCCTTTATGCAAAAAACAACCGTTTCTATGAGAAGCCTATAGGTTTGTCAGGTATGAATTCCCTCGGGATAAGGGGGGGCTAATTCAACCACCATACATTTATTAATTGTATTCAATCCTACAGTCCTACTCGTGGATCAACCACAAGTTAGTATTAACTTGTATTAAGTGTTTAGTTAAATGTATTTCTTTCTCTAGTACTGTTCAGAAGACATGTGCATATGTCAAACATCTGTAAAGTGAAGATTATACAAAGCCACTGAGGTGACATTTCTTTTTTTTAATAATGTGTGGCTATGAATTAATATATTAAGGCCATGATTTAAGTTTCTTGAAAAGTTTCATGGGAATAACATACTTCACTTGTTGTACCTATTGTATTTTCAAATGAAAGAGATAGAGAATTGCATTGAATTAGACCACTGTGGCCACAGGAAATTAAGCATGGTGATAATATTACGTCAATGTTGAACGATAAAGTCATACTTGAGTCACTGGTGTTGTGACATGGATATATCTTTAACCCACATATCCTTAAGCTAATTCTTCAACTTAATAAGCATTTTCACTCTCATTCCTTCCACATAATTAACTGGAGGACATGTGCTATGTATGATGTTCCTGCAACATATTACGTATTAGGCTCTTAGGCTTAAGTTACACAGGTCATGGCTAGAATTTTGGTATCTCATGACCACAACATTTTATTTTGTGGCTATTACAGTGCCTTGCGAAAGTATTCGGCCCCCTTGAACTGTTCGACCTTTTGCCACGTTTCAGGCCTCAAACATAAAGATATAAAACTGTAATTTTTTGTGAAGAATCTACAACAGGTGGGACACAATGATGAAGTGGAACGACATTTATTGGATATTTCAAACTTTTTCAACAAATAAAAAACTGAAAAATTGGGCGTGCAAAATTATTCAGCCCCTTTACTTTCAGTGCAGCAAACTCTCTATGGAAGTTCAGTGAGGATCTCTGAATGATCCAATGTTGACCTAAATGTCTAATGTT
>JAFFST010052587.1:81758-95068 GCA_022414735.1 Noturus placidus
GTGTTTACTTGTGTTGTCCTTGACTATTGTTTAAATTGGTTTGATGTTCTGAAACACTTAAGTGTGACAAACATGCAAAGGAACAGGAAATGAGGAAGGGGGCAAACACTTTTTCACACCACTGTAATTCCTTAACGGAATGCAATATTTTTGTCAAACCTCTTGAATTAAAGCTGAACGTCTACATTTCAATCACATCTTGATTGCTTCATTTCAAAACCACTGTGGTGGTGTACAGAGGCCAAATTGCAAATACTGTGTCACTGTCCAGATACTTATGGACCACACTGTATGTCTTTTAAGTAATAAACTACAGACGTCTGTAGTTATTATGACCGAAAAGTAATCTGTGCATAAATCACAGAAAAAGGAATGTCTTCATGAAGCCCATCACACCAAAAATTGCACGTGTCCTACATACACCTCATTCTAATACAAACTGTTTGTTTTGTCCTTTGTTATAAGGGCATGTTGTAGTGTGCATGGCTGTGCAACTTGTGCTTGATCATTAGGAGGTCACATGACCATAACAAGTAGGCTTTATATGTGCTAGGGATTAAATATTTGACCTAAACCTCACAGATTCATCACTTCTCTGACCAGTCTTTTTAAAAGTTTATTTACTGTTCTGTATTTTAAACTAGGCCCATTATTGGGGCCAAATTTTTAGTATTTTTTTGTTTATTTTAAATAAAATCCAAAAACAAATAGAAATATATATATAATTATAATAATAATGCTCTCTCTCTCTCTCTCTCTCTCTCTAATATATATATATATATATATATATATATATATATATATATATATATATATAAAGTAAACATAAATAAAACAATATGCCTAAAGGCAGTGAGTAAGAGAAGCCATAAGGTACAGTGAAAGTGAGATTTTATTATTAATTAAGGACCATCAGTGCTATATATATATATGTATATATATATATATATAAATAAAGCACTGATGGTCCTTAATTAATAATAAAATCTCACTTTCACTGTACCTTATGGCTTCTCTTACTCACTGCCTTTAGGCATATTGTTTTAATTATGTTTACTTTGATCATAGCATTTAATTAGAGTTTATCTCCATGTCTACGTTGTGAGTTAAGAGCAACATGGCCATGTTACTAAAAGATCACTCCTGCTATAATAAGCAATAGAATTTACACTTCAAGCTCGCAAAAGCATCATATAATGACAATAAATTTGAATTAAACTAAACCTTTTAAGCAACCCACACCAATTTCCCAATCCCTTGCACACAGTGGAGCATTTAGGATATAAACAAACGTTTGTAATTGTGCATGACTGCCAAGCTTCCATGCTACAGTACACAAGCTCCGCTTTGCAAAGTTTACAGGTTTTAGTCTTCTTCGTTGCATTCAATATGAAATGCTTCCCTGTTTTAGAGGACTTGGAGGTCGCACACTTTTTTCTGCCATCACTTGACGATTTCGCCGTTTGATGGTGACTGAGGTCATGTTGGGCCTAAAAGTTAACGCTGACAGAAAGTAAACTGAAGAAACTCATTTTCGTTGACTCTGGGTATCTGCTAAAGCTAGCAATGTATCATTACGTGCATTTGATGTGATGTGCCATCGACTGGGAAACATCGAGTGGGCTTATACGACATTACCCTTCTAAACTCCATACACTAGACTGTATAGTGCATAGTGTAAGTGCATAGTACGTCATTTGGGATACAACTCTAATATTTATTCTCTGATGTTTTCGGAACAGAAGTAAAGCAGTGAGTAAACATTCCCTGTGCCACGCACAGACCAACTAATCGATAATGAGATTCGTTGACAACAATTTTCATAATCGATTATTATCGATTTTATTGATTAGTTGTTGCAGTTCTAGTGAGCAGAAAAGCATCTAAGAACAAGCGGATGAGCTACATCAGGAGGAGCAGAAGACTACATCAGGTTCCACTTCTGTCAAACAAGAACAGGAATCTGAGGCTTTTTCACAAAAAACAGTACAGATAAATGTTACTGACATGATGGATTCATACTCCGGTAATAATTACTTAACCCCATCTAACCATGTAGAAATAAACCTTTCTGAACAGGACGTAATATCCATCAAGTTTGTAAAAGGTGCTCAGTTTGCAAAGTCCAAACCTTCAATGTTTCAGATGACATCATTCTCTGATGGTCTGTTATGAAGTGGGTCAAATAGATGCTGTGACTCACACATGAGTGGATGCAGAATTTTGGAGAGGCAGTGGCATGAAGTCAAGTTCTGTCAGAATGTGTTGTCATGACATACCGTGTTTGCCTCTTGGCTCTGCAGTCAGGGCCATGTCCTCCTGCATGCACACTACTATATTCCAAACAATATGGGCCATCGTTCACAGCCTACCACACACACACACACACACACACACACAACATCCATGTTCTCTCATGTAGAAATACTATCGAGACTCAGACACTGCTGCAGGGCTGTAAAATGGATGGGGGATGGATGGATGTGAGAGGCATGTTGTTTTTCTTTCCTGTAGTTTTTGTCTCACAAGAAGGCAGGGATGCAGAAGGTATCCAATCATATCCTAGGTGTCCAAGTCTCAAGTAGAATGTTTTGTTTTATGACAGTTTTGTATGAAATTTAGTATTCAAATTCATGTTATAAACAATGGAGATGCAAAATGACAGCTTTACCATTTATACAGTATACATCTCATACCACTGAGATGGTAATTTCCATGGTAACCTTAACTAACCTACTTCAGGGGGATTGGAGCTAACACTTATGCATAGATTTGAGGGAGTATGCTGTGACTCATGTTTGGAGAGGAGTTAATCTCTACAATCTAGAATACATGCATATCCTAATGTGTTCATGTTTGACTGCTTACGGTTGTTACATTTGGATGAAACCATTTTTTTAAATATATATAATTTTAGATCAAATTCAGGGTTGCCTATAGTTTCGGTCATATCATTAGAAAATTTTGTCAATTAAATGTTACACCCCCTTTAACCTTCACACCCCGTGATCGTAATATTATATGGTTTTATGTCACATTCATTCTTAAGCCAGACAGAACCTTATTTGGAAAAGTCCAAGGGATGAATACTTTATCATAGAGCAATAATGTTCTTTGCACTATTCCCAAAATATTCCATATTTACAAAACCACAAGGAGGCCATTGGAAGAACCTTGTATTTAACAATCAAGTGATTTCACACACACACACACACACACACACACACACACACACTTATACACAGACTCCAACTGAGACCTCTCAACCCACAGTGAGAGTCCTAATTGACTGATTAGCTTGCAAATGTTTTGCAGCACTAGACCTGGCACAAGACACTCAAACGCCATGTTGGATCGTAGAGGCAGGAGGGTGTCTGAGTTTGGGCTTGTCTCTCAGGAGGATCTGTCTATTACACTTTTCATTTACACACATGATACTGTTGTAGTTCCTTGTGATATTCCTCAAACTCTTGCTCTGGTGAGAAGTACGCTCAGATCATTCCCTACCTTAAAACTTATGCAAGCTCATCCATCATTTTGATGGCTTTTTTCCAACACAAAAAGTGCAGGTGATGATTATAGGAGTGGTGGCTAATTTTGAACCTTTTCGCGCATTTTCACAGCAAAAGAGATGGTTCTCGGCCGGCAAACTGATTCAAAATCAAAACACTGGTTTTGAGTCAAGAACTGAGGTCAAGGGCTTGGGGTGGCAACAAAAGTTAATTACATGACTGCCTTTATAATATGGCATGACCAGTGTGGATAGTATTCAAGATATAAGGCAACATCAACCCCTTTTTTTTTGCCAACCATAATGGCACCCATGCAAATCTGACACGAGTAATGTGACGATCCCACTATTAATCGGCACACATTGTTTATTCGGTTTGTTTTTATATAAAGACAATTTTTCCCTTAAACTCAAAAGTCACATTATTCTACATTTTAGAGGTTTGAATTTCACAGTAATATTGAGATAAAAACTTAAACTAAATTTGATCAATAAGACTCCAAATCAGCCCAACATTTTCTGCCTAAAATCAGTGGTGGCTCAGTTGTTAAAGTTCTGGGCTAGTGCTCTGAAGACTGCGAGTTCATATCCAAGCACTGTCAATTTGTCAGTTGGCTCCTTAAGCAAGACACTTCACCCACATCTGCTCCATTGTATCCTGTCTTACTCTAAGTCATTTCAGATAAAAAAAAAAAAGACAGCCAAATGAATCAATGTGAAATCTGGTTTCTATACAAATAGGCAATTTTGTTACATGAAAGCTGGAGATGTTTGAGAATCCTTTTCGTTTTACTTTCAAAAGAAACTTTCCCGGTGCCTGCAGGATCCCCAAGGCAATAATTTCTCTGTATTCTCTTCTAATATCTCTGTGTCTCACAATCACTGTTCAGGCAATTGAGCTGGATGTTCAACTGGCATGAGAAGAATTTTGCCTTCCTCAGATGTCTCTTTCTAATGTTCTTCTTGCTGGATCTTAATAGCATGCCTTGATTTGCTGAAACACACCTCATCATTATGTAAGAGATGTCAGGTTACCATCTGCAATAATGTTCCTCTAAAAATTATAGTGAATCCCATCTCGCCTTTAAGGAAAGGAATAACTACACTGAAGCATGTGTAGCAACCTTCAAACAGCTGCTAATAAAACACACAAATAGGAATATAATACAATGAAGCATGCTGTTATAGGAATTATAGGAAAATAGGATGATGTGACTTACTTTTGCCACACTAAAGTTAATCATTTTCTTATGACACATGCCAAATTGTTTTATTCTTCTTATATCAAAATAATTTATCAACAATTATTTTTTATATATAATAAAAAAAATATATCTTATGTTTCATTCAATTATTGTTAGGTTTGATGATGTAGGAACATCTGTGAAACAAGCTACCATATTTTCCGGCGTATAAGCCGCTACTTTTCCCACACGCTTTGAACACTGCGGCAACGATGCGCTAATTTATGGATTTTTACGGGCTAATGAGCTTCATGCCGCCAAAACATTTAGCCTCGTCACATCGGACCAATGAAATTACCGAACAGGTCACAGTGGACCAATGAAACTGTTCAAATTGTCACGCCTCGCCAGTGGGTGGCACTGTGGCGCAGCCGAGCCGACCGGACATGTGACTTCTTCTTTACTGGTTGCACACTTCCGGGGTTTTGTATTGTCGTTTGATGTGTGAACACCAGGGGCCCGTTTCACGAAGGAGGTTCAACCAAGTCTGAGTTAAAACTTGAATTCTGAGTGTTCTTACCCTGAGTTTGGAAACTCTGAGTTTTCAGTTACAGAACAGCTGAAATTAGTTAGTTCAATCAACACAAAGTTCAGTGACTCTGAGTTAAGCGCGTGCACCACAACTATAAAAAGCCATTATCAATGGAGCGCAAATATTATGAGTCACCATGGCAACAGCGTCAGACAAAAAGACAAAGGACAGAGAGTTAGCTTAGGAGAAAATAGCTGCTCGAGTCAATGCATAAGTTTACATTTTAATTACTTTTATACAATGCTGGGTGTAATTAATTACTAAGTCATCTAAATACTGTAATTTAATTAAAGACTATAAAACAATTCTGTATAAAACAATAGTGGATTTACCATCAAAGTTTAAAAGGTATATTCTTAATGTAACCTCGCTCTAGTTACACACTTTGGTCAATTCAAGAATAATTCATGCAGTTGTATATTGTTTATTTGAAAGCATTAGAAGTGCAGTTTATTGTCTCTCCTTATTGTTCAAATGGTTGAGGATGATTTGGGATTTAGAAAGTAATTAATAAGTAAGTAGATAAAATTAGTAAGTAGACCAATACTTTCTAGAGATAGTAATTATTATATTAATCTAATTAGAATTGCTGAAGATGTCATTTGTAGTTAGTAATTAAGAACTATTTTAGACTGTTATAACCCAACTGTCATAATATCAGAGGTGAAACTGGAAGAACAGTATTTTATTAAAGCTTTTAATTTAATTTTCATGTATAGGTGCAATCCTGTAGGCATTAAAAGAACGTGGCAGCAGCTGAAAATGTCTATCATTTTCGTGACCCCCCAATGTTGAGGCAATACCAATCTGTCCCCCCCAATATACAGGAGAAAATATTTTCTATATGTTCTGCTTTAGTTTTCCCTGCCAACAGATCTGTCTTTTCTTCATCTATTCTATTTATTTTATTTATTTATTTATTTATTTATTTATTTATATTCTTTTTTTTAATATATTCACGTTTGTTAAGGGAAATCGGTGTGTGTCCCCTCCAATTGTACACTTGGTTTGGCCCAGACTCAACACAAGTTCGGTGATTTATTTTAGCAGCTCAGTCTGTAAGAAATGGAGACAGCAGCTTTTTTCCAGACAGATAATAACTAGACACCTTAATATCTAAGCTAATGTCAGTTCCAGTTTTTGATCATTAACGGTACATTCACGTGCACATCCTCCCGCCGAGTTCACTGTGAACCCTCACGTTGTGACAGACTGTTATAAATGCGAGTGAAAGTGAGGAAAGTTTGGCGGCGGGGGGTGGGGGGTGTGGAGGGGGTTTAGCGCTTGGACCCCCTCAATGTCCATACCATGGTTACGCCCTTGCATTGGGATATGACAAAAAATCCACTCTGGGCCTTAAAATCCTCTCCCGACGTAAATGTAACTCCCTAAGAATTAATACAGCCTCTTCATCAACAGGATATCCATAAAAGGACATGCCATTTCATTCCCTTTGATGCTCTGTGTGTGACTGAAATGTATGCAATGAATGAATGACCCGAAAGAATCAATGAGGTGTTTAAACACCGCTTCCTCTTTAAAAAAGGGGAGAAGACCTAAAGAAACTCTGGGTTTACCGAAGAAAACCTGCTCCCGACCAGGTTAGGTTCACAGAGTAAGTTGCCATGGTAACTGACTCTGAGTATAAGTTACCTCTCAAGAAACTTGACTTACTCTGCTTTCTCAGGTTTAACACACCTCCCATTCTGAAACGGAAAACCCAGAGTTTCCCTCATTTCAGGGTTAACATACTCAGAGTTTTCACTTTACCCCCTTCGTGAAACGGGCCCCTGGTGTTCAGTGTTAAGTTAAGTGCCTTGTTTATACGCCTGAGTTACTGCGCACTGCATTGTTTGTAGTATGTTTGTTACTCTAAGTATCTCTTATATGCCTGAATGGCTTTAGTTTGAGTTCTACCAGTAGCATCATAAAAGCGGACCGAGGGCAGTCCTAGCATTTGCTTGTATGTATGCTATCTTCGCTAAGGAGTAATAAAGACATTGACCTACACCTGCTTCTGTCTCTGCCTCGTTCCGTGACACGAATTTTGTTCTAAATTCTTCAGATCAGTCATTTTGTTTTTCCTGATATTGCGGCTCGCCTTAGCATTGTGACGCAGCCGCGGACTAATCACGTGACTCTTGTTTTGTTTTGTTTCTGCTCGGACATTGGATTAATTTCATCATGATTTGCCTGAGGTGTGTTTTAGTTTGATGTGTCTTTTTAAAACCCCTTGGTTACTGCGCACGGGGCAGTTTGTGTGTTTCCTATTATGTATGTGTGTGAAGAACATCCAATGTAGTATCTGTAGTTAGCATGCTAAGCGGTCAATTTGTTATGCCTCGTATTCCGTAACACCTGATAGTCAACTGTATTTTTATATATTTTTTTAATCAGCCGTGTTACCACCTCTGTTCGGAAAGTATTTAAAAGTTAAAAATAATCTTTGTGTAACATCTTTCTGTGTAAATATCTCCTGTTACAACGCGGATACCTGCGGCTTATAGACAGGTGCGGCCTATATATGTACCAATTTTTTTTCTTTCTTTAAATTGGGTGGGTGTGGCTTATATTCAGGTGCGCTCTATAGTCCGGAAAGTACAGTAATTCCTGTTATTACACTTTTGTTTTGTTGTTCTTTATATAGTGAATAGAAAGCAAGTTAATTAGGTGAAAGAAATACAGCTTGTTCCTGAGAAACTCCTTTGTACTGAAGACTTTTCCATGGTGGAATCCTTAAAGGTTACAACTTTTACACTGGAAACTCCTTCCACAGAAAGCTTCGCCATAGCAACAATTATCCATTTTTCTTTGTTAAATGTCATATTTCTTAATCTATTTATTATTAGATTAGATTACATGTAGTATAGACCATACAAGTCCCTGTGAATAGAAACAGCATCTTAAAACATGATTTTGTCAGAACTGTGCATTTAGAAATAACTCATCAACACCTCCTGACCAATCAGAATCAAGAATTCAGCAACATTATGGTATAAAAGTCGATAAATTGCACGTCAAGTGAAACCCCAACTGTTCAGCAGCATTTAATACAGCATTTCATACTGGCATCAAATTATTTGTAGGCTATATTTGTAAGCGTATTACTCTGGGTGACATCAGTGGAGTTTATTACCCCTGGCAGCACCACTTGTGGTTGATAATCCTAGAAGTTATTTATTAACACCTCAGTTAGTGAAGCTGATATATCCACAAATCTAGTGGGCTTCTCTGTCAATTCTGCAGCTTAAGGAAAACAGAATAGAAAAATTCCCAGCTTTGAATATTGCATGGCTAGGGGGTTGAAGCAAGCAGTAGAGCTATGCATTAATAAAACTCTTTCAGACTGGAGCGTACCTCTTGTCTGTCTGAGTGAATTATCATTCTACAGATGTAGCAAAGTTCATTTCAGGACCAGCTCAAACTGACACTGGTGGAACGTGAAAATGTTCTTTACCTCTCACACAGTAGTTACTGGCTCACATAGGAATCCCTGGAAGGAGAAATCAATGCTAATGTTCAAATCCAACACTTTAACATGCACACACAGTTTTCTTTAACCTGTCACGTTGCAGGTACAGATACAACTGCAGGTATTCACTGCTTTATTAAGAATGGCACAGAAAACAAATCCCAGGCAATGTCGAGGTTCAGGCAAGGGTCAAACAACATGAGCTAGGGCAGGCAAGAGCAAGACAAGACAACAGAACCAGAACAAGATCAAATCCAGAAGACAATCAATAAACAATGGCTTAGCATAGACTAGTACAAAAACACAGAATGTATACTTCGCAGTGAGTGAGTGGAGGGAGATTCCTTGGCTGTGTCTGAATATCCCTACTCTCCTACTATACAATAAGTCAAAAGCAGTACGCCAAAGTAGAAGTATGTTTGAATACTGAGTATTCGTAAAAGAGTAGACAAGAAATACCCGGATGACCTACAGCTGAGATTCTGCAGTATGGAAGCAATGTATCCCTGCGCTATCCCAGAAGGCAACGGGTCTGTCAGAACCAAAAATGGTGGAAGGCAGTGTGTCAGCTCTTTTTAGGTTGTAAGTCACATGACAATGCCAACATGGCGGATGTAGTCTGTCCGGATTGTATTCATTCTACCACTTATACTGATCAGTACGTATTGTATGAACAGCTGAGCGGTAGGTACTGTCACAGTATACAATTTTGGACACGGCCCTTATATACTGTGATTACAATATATTGCTGTAACATAACCCTTATGTTTAGCCGCCGGTGACCATGCCACATGATGTGTTCTAAGTCTGAGTCTCAGAAGTTTCTGAAATCTTTTACAATCTTTTACAACAGCAAAAGTGGGTCAAAAATTGTACATTGTAAACCCAGTTCATGGCAGGACCCCCTGAAGAACCCTTTAGGGTACTTACATTTATTCATTACATATACTTACATATACTTAGGGGAACCTTCATCCATCCATCCATACATTAATTTTCTGTACCACTTATCCTACACAGGGTTGTGGGGGATCCCAGAGACTATCCCAGGGAACTGAGGGCACAGAGCAGGGGACACCCTGGAAAGGGTGCCAATCCATCGCAGGGCACAATGACACACAACAGATAATTTGGAAATGGCAATCAGCCTACAATGCATGTCTTTGGACTGGTGGAGGAAGCTGGAGTACCCCTAGGAAAGCCCTGAAGCACAGGGAGAAACGTGCAGGCTCTGCACACACAGGGATGAACCCCTAACCCCGGAGGTGTGGGGCAATCGTGCTAACAACTAAAGGGACCCTTTTTTTTCTAACATACTAATGAACAGAACATAGGTGTTGACACAAAATGAGAGAAACATCTATGGGAAAATGAATGTAATGTAGAATGCTGAAGAATTTTTAAACGCTCTACTTTGCATCAAATGTGGTGCCAATTCTTAAACATTTTCTCTCGTCTCATTCCAGGTCGTTGCTTAATAATGTAAGAAATCACTCACCTTAAAAAAAAAAATGTACTGACACACGACTGCAAGTAAAGTGGTTGTGATAAGAGTAATAGGATCTGGAGGTAAGAAAAATGAATCTCTGGATATTTTTTTATATGCTGGGAAATTAAATTGCTTTGAAGAAAGAAAGAAAATCCAAAGCTATCATTCCAGATGTCACATTTATATGAAATGAGTTCTCTTAGTGGTCCAGGTGATATGAAAGATTGGAAGATTGTGCTATTCTGGCCTTTTGCTCCCCACCTGGCTCAAGTGTTGGTGTTCTCTCAGCGTCTGAAATTCCCTGGCGATTACATGTGTTGTGATACATTCATGTTTTGCCCCTTTGCCCCCACATTTCCTTGCTTTTGTATCTCGGCCCTTCCGGGGAAGAAAATGTGGGCCGGAATAGCAAACAGGCAATGAGGCAATTGTAAATACAGACACTGGGTAGGCGGGCACCATGGTGGGTGCCATCTTTGACTGCAGTCTGGCGAGAGACTGCTTCTTTACTTTGCATCACCTCACAGATGGGTGAGGTTACTACGAAGATGTCAGCCCATTTGTAAACCAGAACCAGAATTAGCATCTCATTAAAGAGAGCCGTGGGCACACTAGATGTCCTTCTCTACTGTAATGGTCAGTAAGACTCCTTATGCTAATGCTACAAAGATACGGAAGCTTCTTAGGTGTGTTTTAGCTCCAAGTTTGAACATGTCAGTGTTACTAAGATGGTAACACTCTCAAATCAGACTCTGCTTTCACATGGGTCTGTTAATAAAGAGCCTCTTGTCGGGCAAAGTGCTTTAGCAAAATCTATTCGCATATATTTACAGACATATTCCCAATGCTACTGACATCTTTTGATTTGAGAAGAAGAGAAGACCACTTGCGAATTCATCGCATTTCACAAGATTTAAGTTATATGAAACGTCGATATCTGACTTCTGACTGATCCCTGGTTCTCATGAAAACGGTGTTGCCACAATAAACTGAATAATAACTTTCCACTTAAGGATTTGTGTTCTGTAGGAAAACAAAAATGATTCTTATGTAACATCCATCTAAAGAACCTTTTCTGGCACCTATATTTTTACGAATGTAGACTCATATAGGTATAGGGAAAAAAGAAATGTATTCATTAAAGAAACCAAAGTCATCTGTTCGGAAACCTTTCTCGTAATGTAAAAGAAAGAACTCTGACTTTTAGAAAGCCATAGATTACATGGTATCATACAAGAGCCAGTGAATTAGTTCAAATAAACCTGTGATTTGAATTACAGCCACCACTACTGTCACAGCTGTTATAAAAAAATAATCAATTTCTGTCCAATCAGATTTGAGAATTCAACAGTGCTGTGGTATAATTTTGTTTTAATACTGTATTTCATAGAAGTAATATTATAAATTGTAGGACGATGCCATTGTTGGCAGTTGAATAAATTTGCTAAATGGAAATATTTCCTTTCCCTCCTCTATGTTTGTGTTGCAGTTTTAGCCTTTTGTATTCTTTAGCACTTTTAACACACTCTTATGCTTCATCTATGCTTCATCTCGTATGTTACATTAATATACCTTCTGCTAGGAGCAGGAATTTAATCCCAGAGCCTTTGTGGTGTTACATAAGACTAGTGAGACTCCCTCTACCTCACCACGTCTGGCTGAGCTTAATGAGGCCTGGACCTAGAGACACTGCACTTCTAAATGATTGTAGGAGGCTTAAGATAATACATGTATTCATTTAAATACAAAGGCAGGAGATCAGCTGTGGGTGGCCAGGCTGCCTGAAGTTGTTTTCTATCTTCAGGTCACATGGTGATTGGTTCTGGATGTCAGTAAAATGGGTTGTACTTCTATCTTTCTTGTCTTGTACATTATAGCTGAGCTGAATATCTGGTAGCTCCCCAGCTAACAAATTAGCCATCATCCTATAAATGTCAAAGTGGCTGAATTTTAGAAATCAGTCAGAAAAGATGAAAAATTTGATCTTGACCAAACTCTCTGTCTGTCTGTAGCATACATTGACAACTCAACTTCAAAGAACCATAAATATATTTAACCAAAAGGATGTGTTGGAAATGTATTTACTTTTCAATCTTGCCTACGCTATCTTCCTGTAGAGATCACACTGGGAAATTGCGGTGGTAGAAACAGTCACTCTGCCTAGGGACATCTAAAACCTTGCTAGCTCAGTGTGATTTCCTCCCACAGTCAATGTCAGGCTTTAATCAAGTTGTTGACTAGTTATGTTCCATAGTGAAATGGACATAAGCCTCATCAATTCAGTTTGTAATCACTTCCCAGCTGTCAAACAATCTGTGATGATGCACAGCAGTCAGAAGGAAATCTTTAAATGCATTTTTCTCCCTTTTTCACTTTTTGGGGTAATTTAAAATACTTGACGTTTACTTCTGTTTGCGATACATACAAGTTTTCAGAACTATACACAGTAGAAAATGTCAATTTCACCATCTGAAGGGTTTTCTCAGGCCACCGCACATTTTAGGTTAGTAAGTTGGTAAGTTGCAGTTTTATAAACTTTAAGTTCCATAAATGTTTACTCCATTAAGCTTTTTGAATTTTCTAAAAATGTTGCTGCTACAATTTTTGTGGGAGTTTTAACATTTATTCATTGATTCATCATCAGTAAGTTCTTTATCCAGGTCAGGGTAGCCTGGCAGTGGCTTATCCCAGGATCACTTGGTTTGAAGCGGGATCCTGGGTTTAACAGTTCCATAATACTTTTCTTGTGTGATCTGAAAACATGGTATGTGCAACATTATAATAACAAACCATTCTTACAGCAAGGTTGTTGTTGTAGTTGTTGTTGTTTTCAAATACGGCAAGAAAATAATTTCTGGAATGCTAAAATTCAACCTTCGCAGATGTAGTCAAATGCTCTAATAACATTCTATGTTAGCTGGATGTGTATGTACAGTGCCTTGCGAAAGTATTCGGCCCCCTTGAACTATTCGACCTTTTGCCACGTTTCAGGCCTCAAACATAAAGATATAAAACTGTAATTTTTTGTGAAGAATCAACAACAGGTGGGACACAATCATGAA
>JAFFST010052587.1:109556-127136 GCA_022414735.1 Noturus placidus
AATAAACACCTTCATTTACAAATTGCATTTTGTGTTTACTTGTGTTGTCCTCGACTATTGTTTAAATTGGTTTGATAATCCGAAAGACTTAAGTGTGACAAACATGCAAAGGAACAGGAAATGACGAAGGGGGCAAACACTTTTTCACACCACTGTAGTCACCTGCATGACTGTGAGTGATACACTTCAGTCATTTCTAACTACCTATGAATGAATTAGTATTTGCAACTTACACAACGTATCTCAGTCTGGCTCTGTACATACCAAAGCAATGAATGCCTGCTCTGGAGAGCAGAAATAACATCTGTCAAGCCATGTCTTCATGTTACCATGACAACAGAGGCAGAGGAATGATTAGCAGTTTTCTTCCAGTTCTAGATGAATGGCGTCATTCAACTTCTTGCATGGGTCTGACTTGAAGAGCAAGAAACATCTATATCCATTGGTCACTTGATTAAGCTCTACCCAACAAACAATTTGCAAACTTTGTTTCATTGATTCCCTACTGCATTAAGGTGTGAAATAATAGCGGTAAACCCCACGTGGGAGGTACCACGAAGGGCAGGGTTGTTTCTGAACCTGTAGGAGCCCTAAGCAAAATCCAATCCAATTATTTTTGTTTGTACCTGCCCATGATATTTTCTAATGAATTTAGTTGGCTCTATTTTACAAAATATAAATAAATTAGTAGCCTAATTGAAAACACTGCAACCCTAACCAGGCAGTTACTAAGGATGAATGAATGAAAGCTGTAATTGCATGTTAATGAACGTGGTCTTTGTCATGTTAGCTTCATATCAGACTTGTTCATGCAGGAATGAAAATAAAATCTGCTATTTGCACAACTTCTATGTTGCGTTGCCCTGAATCCTCATAGCTTAAATATGTTTAAATGTAAAATACATTTACTTTCTCAGGGTACAAAAGATATACCCTAAATGGGACATATATGATGCAACTGACAAGTAAGGTATAGTCAGGCACTTTTATTTCTAATACTGAAGACATTTTCTGCCCAATCGCAGCCATATTGTTTAATTTACCAGTCCTTCCATTTGAACTACACTTTCTCCTCACCAAATATATTGTTTAATAAGGCAAACTTATTGACTGGTAATCGACAAGCTAAACTACTCTACACTCCATCATATATTCTTTGGGGCAAAAAGTTTAAGCAGCTGTACTATTCCTGTGTTGGGTATAATTCTTGCTTTGTAGGCAGCCTGAAAGCTCCCCTTTCAGTCGAGCAGCTGCAGAGAACGTGATTCTCATTAAACAGCCTGCTCTCCTCTCTACACAGCCCTTAACAAGTGCCTCGTCTTTTTCCTGCTCTGAATAGGAAGCTGATTGGTGTCATCTTCCTGTCGGCTTGGCCCTGGTGAAGTCCAGCCCTTCAGATGAACCATTGATCAAAGGAGAAGGGAAAGAGCAGTGGAGGAAGAGGATGGGGAGGGAGAAACCCACCTGGAAGAGGGAGAGGTCATACATCAGAGATCAGAGCTGGTCCAGATCCCAGCTAGGAGCTCAATCAGGTCTATTGAGCCCTGTTCAAGGCTGCAGGAAGTGCAGACAGGGTGAGGGGTAAGCATGAACGTTTCTCTGTGTGTGTACACCTTCAAAATTCTGAATCTACATTAAAAGGCTTTCAGCACAATGAAATTATTAGGTCACATAACAGCAATAAGATGATAGCACTAGATGAAGGGCTTTTATTGTTGCAGCTTTGATGCCATTTATGTTAATCAATGTTACTTTGCTATGACCTATATTAGATAGATATTTTGACTGTCATGTTATTGCCATATGATCCCACAGTTTCTGCCAAACTGCTGAGAATTGCTTCCTTTTTTGGTAATTTATGATTTCTGCTCTCACACAACATTTCTCAAATTGGATACAAACTAATTTATTCGTAAATTGTTCGCAGATGCATTTTCACAAGAAATGCATGTATAGTGCATAAAAATCCAGTTAGTTCAGAAAAAAACATTTGCATGCTATCAAAGCTCCTGAGTTTGTGTACATTTATGTATAAGGAGATTTGCTATTGTGAACCTCAATTGATTGACTTCAAATCATATAATTGCTGCAAGTTACTGCATTTTTACATGCATTATATTTATTTCAATTTCACATATACAAATTGAATGGAAAATTATGTGAAACTCATTTCATAATCATGAATTGAAACAAAGCAATCCAAAAGGAAATCCATATATTAGGACTAATCAGATTAGCCATTCAGATAGGACAAAATAAATGGCACCTTACAACAGGAGGAAGAGTTAGTGCGTGTTAATGCTAGCTGACGTGCGGTGGCCGAGCTGCATTATTAGGAAACATTTATTCAAAATTTAGTTGCCATTTTGTCATTTTAAGCTCTGTAAGCTTTGCATTTTATGGAGTCTTGTGGCCATCATAAATAAATTTTGTGGCTAAATAATTTAGCTTGGTATTTTATAGGTGATTGGCATTTACTAACATATGCACATTAGTACTGAGCAAATCAGTGCTACAGAAACCTATGTAAGTCATGTAGGAATTTTTATTTGGTAAATGCTACAAAAACATTTACAAAATTTTACTAGAAGATGAATGATCCAGTGTGATGAAAGGATTCACGTCAGACCACAGCAAATCGACACATTCAATGAATCAAACAAAACTCATATGATTTCTTTCATTACAATCTTAATGTAAATGATCAACTCCAGAAATCTTCTTTTCACATTCATTCCTGTCCAGTCCTCTTCCCGTTCATCCCCAATACCAAAAGGGGATGAGCTCCATTTGATGGGTTCATCTTTCTGACCTCGTTCTGTTTCTCCTTTCTATCTGTTCTTGCCTTTCACATTGTTTTATTAATCTCACTATATTATAGCTTGGTGATTTAATGACTTGTACGCTTTATATTCTGATAATTTAAATCACAATAGAAACGTCATGCATAAACAAGAGAAGCATTGAAAACTATTGCCACTGAGAAAAAGTTATGATGGTTTAGTGATGGCTTTTTCAGTGATAATTACTGTCCTAACATGCCAACAGGAAGGAGATATATGAAGCCAGATTTACAATGATATTTCGAAGAGCTCAGAAAGCTTTTCTGGTCTTATTTCACCTCTGTGGATGCATTTGTTCTCTCTCCACTTCTTGCTATAATTGCAAAAGAAAGCTGTCTAGTTTAACAAATGCATGTCCTAGACTTCCACAGGTACACATGTGCATTGGTATTTACTGCATTCAGTGTCCCCACTCAATCCTCATCCAATATTTGCTGTCTGAGCAACTCCCACACCTCAAGATGCAGCATTAACCATGCAAGGCTGGCTTTGAGCTTTAATCTTCAACACGGTTCAACAGTAAGGACGGAAGAATGAAATCTTAGAACAACTCAGAGTCATGAAACATTGATGACCATTCACTGGCTTCTGGGCACTTGAGATAACAATATTTATCACTACTCCCCCAGCCTACGCTGTTCTTTGGAAATTGGATTTACTGATAGCACTGCTTAGTTATGCAATATGAGCTTGATGTGTGCTTGGAATAGTTTGCCAATAAGAGAAGACAAGAGTGTTTCAAATTGTCATTGTATGGTGTTAGTAGTGTAGCACAGGTTTGGTTTTTTTCAGATGCTCCTAAAAGATTAAGTAACGTAAGTAAAGCATCCTTGCTTCCTGCTTTGTACTCAAATTGTAACAGGAGCTTTGTATCTGGCAAATGTGGGTGGATAGTATTGAAGGAACATGAGCCTCAAATGGATCTTTGAGAGTCATGCTCACACACACATACACACACACAGACAGTACATTTACATTTAGCAGACGCTTTTATCCAAAGCGACTTACAAGTGCACACTCACTCACCAATGGTAGCAGAGCTTCCATGCAAGGTGCTAGCTTGCCATCGGGGGCAACTTAGGGTTCAGTGTCTTGCCCAAGGACACTTCGGCATGGGATCACCCGGGCCGGGATTCGAACCAACAACCCTACGATTAGTGGATTAGTGGACAACCCGCTCTACCGACTGAGCCACAGCCGCCCACACACACATGCTGACATTCTGCTACCATTTATATGTGCTACCAAATAATATACAAATTCGCCCAGTCATGTATGATTCCAATTCCAGCGGCAGAGTAGCTTGGTCTTTCCAGCGGCAGAGTAGCTTGGTGGTTAGCATGTTTGTCTCGCACCTTCAGGGTTGGGAGTTTAATCCCTGCCTCTGCCCTGTGTGTGCGGACTTTGCATGTTCACCCCGTGCTTTGGGGGTTTCCTATGAGTTTCCTATGAGCTTTGGGGGTTTCCGGTTTCCTCCCGCAGTCCAAAGACATGCATTGTAGGCAGACTGGCGTTTACAAATTTTTCCATAGTGTGTGAATGAGTGTGTGCAATTATGCTCTGCAATGGGTTGGGACTCAAGGGTCAAGGGTGTCCCCCGCCTTGTGCCCAGAGTTCAATGGGATAGGCTCCAGCAGAACCTCCATGCAGGACAATTGTACAACTCTCAGCTGTGTTGTCATCTTTAAATTTATCCATTGGCACATTCAGCTAAATTATGAGTGGTGTAAGAGCACATTTCTGAGTTGTCTTTTTTGGACAAACTATTATTTGTTTATTTTACCACAGTACTATTGAAGTCTCAAATCTGATTGGTCAGAATAGTTACCCAGACTGTAGTTTCAGCTGCAAGGCAACTCACAAGTTTATATTAATGTGCTGTTTGCTGTTTTAATACTTATTAATGATAGTTTCTATGGTAACAGCTAAGGGCTTGTGTGGTGGATGTTTCAAGTAAATAGATTTTTAAAATGTGTGTAATTGTTGATACGGCAAAATTATAAACATCATTTTTTAGCATTTCTGGAAAAAGTCTCCAGTGTCAGAGACTTTGTAACAGTCAGAGTTAAGGCTTTTTTCCACCACGGGAATGTCTTCAGGATGGAGGTCTCTGCGGTTTCTCAGTAATGTGGCAAGCTGCATTTTGTTGTGTAACCTCAAGAGAGGTTATGGAACAAAAACATATGGATAGAAAGTATTATGTGTCATTGTTTAAAAAAATGTCAAAAATTTAATAATTGTAAAAGGAATGAAACACTTTGGAAAGTGCTGTTATTGGAAAATAATCAAATTTGGGGCAGAAATAGTAGCTCTGCTTCATGTTGAGAGATATATCACACTGTTGGAAATCATTTTCATAATACATTATGCTTAAAGTGTTTAATTCCTTACCTATCAAACACAGAATAAAGTCTGAAACAGTCATGCTAACAGAGTGACATTCCTCGTGTAGTCACACGATTATACAATTCTTTTTACAGGAGTTTTACTGAGGTGCACGTTAATGAACAGAAGCAGCACGGAAACAATTTCACCATCACCCGACGACACGTTTAGATGAAGACAACATGGATGAGGGAGCAAAAAAACAAGGTTAAGTGTCAATGGCAAAGCATTTGAATAAACAAACACACAACACTTGCCTTGGTGAGGAAGAGTAGCATCTTCACCAAGGTACTCTGTAATAATAATGGAAAGATGTGAAACATTCTGCAAGCTGTGGCTTGGTTATGACAGTGGCACGATGTTAAGCCGTTTCAAAAACATAACTCAAGAGTGTGGTTTGAAATTCGTTCATGGCACAGCAATAGAAATAAATTAAATACCAGGGAAAAAGCAGTAACACAAAAATTCCATCTTTTGGGTTATGATTTTAAAAAGACCCAGGGGAAATATAGAATCTGTTTTATCCTTTTTTCTTTTCTTTTTTTTTTTAAACAGAAAGCCTACAAAAAGGCTTTATTTAATACCTGAGGAAATCAAAAGTTGTTCTTATGCAGTGATGGCTGGTCATTATATTAGAGGAGAAGGCTAAAATATAATATCTATCAATAACTTGATAATGAAACTATTACAGCTGAGCAATGCATTATATCATGAGGATCATCAATGGCATAATAAGAATGTGTGGGGCAAATTATTAGACATGGACACTTAAAGATAAATACACTGTAAAACCCGATAGTTCATTTAACTCAAAAAAATTGAGGAAACTAATTACCTCTAATTTTTTAAGTTGATAAATCAATTTCTTTGAGCCAAATACATTTAAATATAACAAAAATTTAACTCAAATTTTGTAATTTAAAATAAATTGTTGTTATATTTAAGTGTATTTGGCTTAAAGAAATTGATATATCAACTTAAAAATTTCGAGGTTATTAGTTTCCTCAAGGTTTTTGAGTTAAATGAACTTATCTGGTTTGACAGTGTAGGCAGCTTCATTATGATTTACATGCCATGTTTCCTCCAAAGACCAAACATGTTAAATAGAAAAGTTACAACCCTTTCATTTAAATCATAAGAACACCAAACTTACAGTTCTGTCATCTGTCCTTTTGTGTTATTTGTACTTCGAATGGACAATATGTGATTAGTTTACCTACTTGTAGTATCCCCTCCAAAGGCATTTTGGGGAAAATCAGATGATTGGTGTCAAAGTCTGTGCAATGACACATTACACTGTGACACTGTTACTGATGAATTACATGAATCTAGAGGCTAAAAAGATATCAGTCTTGCTTCTTCATGCAATTCTGTGTATTTTTCTTATGGCCATTGGTGGTACTGGTGCATTTGGTTCCCAAAAAATTCAAAATAAATCCAAAATCTGCTTTAAACCCTTTGTTAATAGCAAATAATCTGATCTGGCCAAAAGGAAACCCTAAAAAATGAAACCCTATATTTAATGTCTATTTCTATTTGAAAGGCAGAAAGGGCTTAGCCCTTAAGCAATATTATTTCCACTAGAGGAGTTCCTAATGGTATTTTCTGAAGGAAATTGCTTGTACCCTAGAGAGGCAAGTAGTAAATTTCTACCTGATTAATGTCATCACCTATGTGTCATTAGGGCGATGGTAACAAACCAAGAGGCCAGAGCATCCTCCTCAGTGTTGAATTTAGACACCCAATGGATATGAATATCCCAATGGAGCTGGAGGGTAATCCTATCCTCATCTCATCTAATTACTACCCCCACCCCCTTCTCACTGTCACTCTCTCATTAGGTTAGAGGACAGACGATGTGGTTTAGGTAGGGGGCCAAGCGTCTCACTTTGGCTCTGTGACTCAGTGATTGCACTCTAAGGCCTAAACATCTTCATCATTTCCTGATGGGTTTCCTGTAGAGAGCTGAGGAACAGATGGTGGATGATGAAAAACGATTCACTTTCCTTGAATGATCGCTCTCTCTTCTCTTTTTTTTTATAGTGTTTGCCTTACCTGTAATCTCCTGATGCCTCTGTTTTATGAATTGCTTTCCTTTAACTTTACTTTTTCTTATTTTCTACAATTCTCCACCAATGTCTCCTAATCCTGAGGTTGTACACCTAGAGCCACTGTCTAGTCCAGGGGTCATTGATATGTGGACCGACGTCTAATTGTGGATAACTGCTCTGATTACACTACTGTATTTTCGTTTTAAAATGCATAACTTTTGCTACAGTTTCACCTGTCGTCTACATTACTCCGGCTCCAACCCCGTTTTAGTTTGAAAACTCCGGGCTCGTGTTTCAGTGTAAACAGACCAAAATTAAGATTTCTGAAAAAGAAGGCGTGGCTTCACCCACATTCACCCCGATTGGGTTTTCTGGATCATTGCATATCCTTCCCTGATTCATCAAGCCCCAATCATATGACCATTACGCTGCCTTGATCACATACACAACACGGAGACTGGACCGCAAGCTTAGCTGGCTTTGTCGTCATTCTTAGCAGTCATTGTGCAGTTAAATTCTGTATTTTATAATACTGCAGCTGCCTACATGAGCAGGAGGCAAGCTATGATTAGAGCAATCGGCAACAAATCACATTTCTAGCGGCGTAAGCCCTACATGGAACGCCAGTTTGGACTAGCAACCAACTTCCGATTTACACTTGTATGAGCATGCCAAGTGTGCGTCAATGGTCATGTGACATGCGTATTTGGTCGTGTAGTGTGGACAGAGATCGTTTCTGGAACAGAGCAAAAACGCCAGTGTGGACCAGGATCGTTTTCATTTTAAAAAGAGAAGGCACGAGTGTAAACAGGGCCAAAGTATATCAGTAGACAAAACCGAACATTTGAAAAACACTGTAGAAGAAGCAATCAACATAGGAAAAATAAACAAATGTCTAAAGTTCATCAACTCTAGACATTAAATATGACTTTCATAGACTGGTAACTTAATGATGACTTAGTTATTTTTTGTCTTTAAAAAAAAACAGAATCTTTAAAGGTGTTTGGACAGAGAAGTATGTGTGTATACTGTGTATACTGTCAGTATCAAATTTAAAACAATCTCATCTGCGGCTCACAACAGAAGCAACAGAAAAGGGTTTTCCATATCACAAGTTTGAATTCCAGCAATCAAGAGATCAACATTGCTGGTGCTCTCTGAATGGGAGGGATGGCATTACTTTTTCCCTTGTCAGTCAAATTCACACTAACCAAGTGTAACTGAAATGTGGGCATCTTGTATTTGGAAGAGTTGCGGGCTAGCCCATTCCAGGAAACTGGGGGCACAAGGAGGGGGACACACTGGACAGGGTGCCAGCCTATAATAGGGCACAATCGCACACACATTCACACACTACGGACAATTTTGGAAGTGCTAATCTGCTTATTATGCATGTCTTTGGACTGGGGGAGGAAACTGGACTTCCCAGAAGAATCCCCTAAAACATGAGAAGAACATGCAAGCTCCACACACAGGGCGGAGGCGGGATACAAACCCCCATCCCCAGAGGTACGAAGAAAATTTAATTTATAGCCATAAACTAATCTTACTTACTGTATAACCATTTAACATCTTATTTATAGGTATTTACAGTCTTATTAATAGTTGTAAGGAATAAAACAGGTAGTTTTGCCACCACCCAGTCATGTTTAATTGCTTATACAGACCCTTTATGCATTATGTAGCTGGACCTTCACAAATTTTTAGTTGAGCACTCCTTGCTCTAGGCCATGCATTTTAATTGCACCAAAGATTTATTTATTTATTTTTATTATTATTATTTTTTTTTTTTAACAACAACCAAGGTTTTAATGGCTGAATTAAAAGCCCTTGAAATGTTTTATTCTTTCTTAACAATTGTTGAAATTTCACAGCAAAACATTCCTTACACAAGGGACAAGATCAAGAACCACAGAAGAGATTTATTAAGAGATTTTGAAGGCTGTTAGACCATGTCTCTGGTTTATTTCCAAGAAACCCATGTCTTTTTCTTTAAACATTGGCAGTTGCTTGTTAATCTAACATTAAAATGTTCCTCCAGCTGTTTCTTCTTAGTAACACTTACTTTCCCAGCCTTTTGCTGGCCCTGTCCTAACTGTTTTGAGACGTGTTATGACCATCAAATTCAAAATGACCTTATTTTTATCCTTAAAATAGACAATTTCCTCAGTTTAAACATTTTATTTGTTTTCTATGTTCTATTGTGAATAACATATGGGTTTATGAGATTTGCAAATCATATCATTGTTTTTATTTACATTTTACACAGCGTCCCAACTTTTTCGTAATTTGGGTTGTACCAATTTTAGGAATGAATACAAAATAATGCTTAAAGTCCTATCCCCTTACAGTGGAAAACACAAACCTAATTTTCAAGCCCTTTCCTTTAGCACTCTCCATTTCTATTTCACCCCATTCCCCTCTCTCTTTCTCTCTCTCTCTCTCTCTCTCTCGTTCTCTCTCATGGGAATCTAATGTGTTTGTAAGAACAAAATGAATTTCCTCTGGATATATAAAGTAGAGGAGGGGTGATAAGTAGAGTAAAGTCAGCAGATTTCATGCAAAGATATGCTGTGTGTCAGGATAATAATGGATAATAGAATTGAGCCATGGACCCCCACACACACGCACACATTTTAAATTGTCATCCATTTTCAAGCAAGCAATAAAAAAGCTGATAGAAGGTTATCTCTCTAACACACAAATAGAAAGACAGTGAATGGTCATTACATATTGGGTTTTTCAATCGACACACACTGTACTATGTTCATATCTAGGATGGTTTCTGAATCACGCTGCCAAACACTGGCCTTGTGAGAAAGAAAACAAGCCTTTGCTGATCAGACACAACACAGACAGCCTGTGCTGCACACAGGTTTGTAACAATTTGCAACTCACAAAGACGCCTCTTCATCAAATACTAAGTTACATAACAAGGTACATACGCGCTTGTAAAAGCTTGTATGTGAACGTTGCACAGAGGCCATTTTGTGCTGTCACACGCAGATTCACCTTGGCAGAAAGAGCTGGAAGCTTTAAAGCTCCTTACAACTCCACCCTGAAACACATTAGAAATGTTTACTCTGAAATATTTACTGTTTCGTGAGTCTGGTTCTAATCTGTTGCTTGGTGCTGTTATTTTTATTTTTTTTTTGGTATTTTGATCAACAAGATAGTGGTTGTGCTGTGCTGACGTCACAGGAGGACAATCTGAACAAATGTCAGAGAGCTTACATATATGTGATAACCATCATGTTTCTTTGTTAGCTCCTCAATATAAAAGAGCAAGAGCTTCTTTAGACAACACTCAGCATTTTTCATCAACATTCAGCAATGAGAAATCCAACAATGAGAAATCCAACATAGAAACAGTTGAGACTTTGGTGCAAACATTGGACTCAAAGTTCCAGAATGCAGTGCAGCTACACAACACAGCTGCCCTGAGTTTCAACACAGACTTGGCCAGTTATTGATCTATGCGATTACAATGGCGTTGATGGTAGTATTAGCATGAACGTTGATCTGTTTGAGCCGAGTGTACAGATGACGAGGTGAGATTAAAGGATAAAGCTCTGCTGCATTACTCTCGTTATGTAGAGATGAAGCAAGGGCTAGTCAAATGGCATTGTGGGCCATGTAGGACACCAACGTGAAAATAGACAAACATGTCAATGAAAAAAAGAATTTACATTTACATTTATTCATTTAGCAGACGCTTTTATCCAAAGCGACTTACAAGTGCACACTCACACACCAATGGTAGCAGAGCTTCCATGCAAGGTGCTAGCTTGCCATCGGGGGCAACTTAGGGTTCAGTGTCTTGCCCAAGGACACTTCGGCATGGGATCACCCGGGCCGGGATTCGAACCACCAACCCCACGATTAGTGGATTAGTGGACAACCCGCTCTACCGACTGAGCCACAGCCGCCCAATGCAATTTAAACTAAAAAATATTCTATTAGTTATATTCAAAATAAATCTCGGATGCCATTAATGATTACATGTTCATTATAAAGATTAATTTCCAAGTGGTTCAGGGTGGATTTTTCCTTTAACATTTGCAGTTTTGACAAATAATACAATGGTCATCTCTCATCTGGAGGATATAAAGATGGTCGTCTCATCTTATCTGTTATAATTTCTCTGTTTACCATCCCAGAGTCATAAAAATATGGGTTTGGCCTTTAGCTGTTTACATAAACCATCTAAACTAAAGCCTTTCCCTTCACAAAAAAAGCCCTTATAGGAAATAATATTGTGTTTGAGTTATCTCTACATATTAACGGAAAATATCAGCCCACATGCTGAACGATACCAATTATATTCAGCATCAATGATCGAAGATAATTAATTTATCTAAACCCAAATGCAATGGCAGTGATTCGTTTTTGATGACACTTAAAAGTTTCCCTTTCCTAAGGAAAGCTTTTATGCAACATAATTATTTCATTTCCTTTGGTGAGGGAAACACAATGGCTGAAAAAAATGTCTCAGAAAAAATCAGATTTACACAATATTTTTTATACTACATTTTACAAATGTAGTTTTTTTTCATGTAAAACAAAGACACTGGCAAAGTATTTAAATTTCATGACACTGGCAAAGTAATTCAGTTAAACAATTGAACAAAATAGCAAAATATGTCATTGATTAGGGGTTAAAAACAGCTGCCGTTACATCATTATACATCCTGCTTTTTATACATTTTCCAAGACCACACAGTATAAGAACATTACCTAACATCCTATGAATTCGGCATTGTAATGATTCTAATTGATGGGCATAAGATTACTTAACAGCTTTAATAGCTTCATAGAGTGGATATAAAAGTATATGCAGTCCTGTTAAAATTGCAGGTTTTGTGATGTAAAAAAAAAATAATAATTAAAAATTAAACCAATGCAAACCATGTCAGATTTTTCTACCTTGAATGTTATATAGCAACCAACAAAATTCAAGTGAAAATCAAACAGAAATATTTTTTTTAAATAAATAAATAAATAAAACTTACAATTACCTGGTTGCACAAGTGTGCACAGTCCTTAACTTTATTAAAGCACCTTTTGCTTGTAACACAGCACTAAGGGTCTGCCAACTTAGCACTTGATCTTGATTTGGCAATTTTACTCCATTCTTCCTTGAAAAAATGCTTCAGATCTATAAAATTGCGCTCTCCTGCACACAGCACTCATTCCATTCCAGAGTTTGTCGATGGGATTTAGATCTGGGCTTCTACTGGGCCATCCGAAAACACTGATTCTTCTACGGAAGCCATTCCTTTTGTTGACTTGGATAAGTGCTTTGGGTTGCTATTAGGCTGGAAGGTGACATTTTAATTCTTCTACAGCTGTCCAACAGAGACCTGCAAGTTTTGTGCCAAAATCGATAGGAATTTGGAGCTATCCATTATGAGTAGAACCCCAGTCCCAGCTTAAGAGAAGCCGCCCAATAAAATGATGCTTCCACCACCATGCTTCAGCATAGGTATGGTGTTCTTTGGGTGATGAGCTCTCTTGTTGTCTACCTTGGTCTCATCAGAGCATTAACACATTCTTCCACATTTTTGGGTGATTTAGGTGGACTTGGATGTTTGTTTGTTTTTCCATGAGAAAGTGCTTCTTTCTAGCCACCCGACCTCATATCCCATACATGTAAAGAATACAAGAGATTGTTGTCACATTGAAAGTGACCAGTACTTCCCAAATATTCCTGCAGATCCTTTAATGTTGCAGTATCGCTTTTGACAACTTCCCTTATAAGTTTTATATTTGTCCTTTTGTCTATATTGGCTGGATGTTCTTTTTTGATAATGTCACTACAGTGTCCAATTTTCTCCACCTGTTGATGGATGCCTTCATGGTATTCCATGGTAAATTCTTTTGTACCACTATCTTGATTGATACCTTTCCACAATGAGATCCCATACATGCTTTGTAAGCTCTTTGTCAACCATGGCTTCAGCTCTCAGATAAAAACAAGAAGATGTCAAGAAAATCCTACGGCAACAACTGGTCTTTATTTGGGGTTAATCAGAATCACTTCCCTGTTAGCAGATTTATGATAATAACTATTTATTATATATACTATTTATTATTATTATTTATTATGATATACTATTTACTATTCAACATTAATTTTAATGTGATTGGTTAATTCTGGGCATGGTCACATTCTCCATTATACAATCGTGCATACAGTTGTGCAACCAGGTTGTTGTAGGTATTCTCTTTCATTCCTAAAACTTTTCAATTAAAATTTTCTTTGCTTGCTATATCACATTAAAGGTGGGGAAAAAAATCTTTTATCATGGTTTCATTTTGTACATTACAAAACCCTGCACATTTAATTTGTTTAGACTTTAAAAAATACATCATCACAAACTGGGAATTAACTTTGGTTAACAGCATGACCAGTGCTCTAGAGGGATAAGTGATATGGTCAATTACACTGTGAACCCTTTTTTGCAATTGAAACACGTCCAGTTGGAGGGACCACATCTGGAGTTCTTCACGAGAATGGATCAGAGCGTGCAAAACGTATAGTGGATGATCTGTAAATTCGTGCATAATGCAGCCTTCTGAGAAAGGACACCTGATTAATAAATGATATATTGCGCGCTTGGTCATGTGTGCAAGATAAAGAGAGTTGCATGGGATTTTGCATGTAAAACTGAAACACTGACTGGCACGTGATGCTTACGCAACCGACAGTTCGGTGTTCACTGGTGCGCGACAACATTTCCCCCAAAAAGCAATAATAATCCCAGCCCTTGTTTTTTTTTTTTTTTGTTTTTTTGTTTTTTTTTTTTTGTTTGTTTGTTTTTGTTTTCAGGCTTTCAGACACATAAAGCGCTTACCTTTCCGAATGAGGTCCTCGATATCCTGGTCGAACCCCAGGCGGTGGCATTTGCTCCACAGGCCCATGTTGGTGGAGTTGTACTGGCGGCTGCACTCGTCGGCGGCGCTCATGGCGAAAAGCTGCCGTCGGTTGCGCGTCACGAGCAGCTTGCCTTCCCAGCGGTCGAGGCGCGAGCGGCTGGCGCGCAGCGGCAGGCTGTTGTTGGGAATGTAGATGAAACCCGGATCCTTGCGGCGGCTCGAGAAGCTTCGGCATCGCTCGCGATAGCGCCTGGCGTCCGTCTCGTACCAGTGGTCGGAGCACACGGCCACGGCCAGCATGCCTAGCGCGCACAGGGACAGAGAGAGCCCAGCGTAGAGCAGCAGCTTGCCGGCGGCCATACTCCTCGCAGCTTTGTCGCGCGCTCTCTCAGCCGCCTTCAGCACCACGAACAGCTACGGTTGGCGTGCGCGCGCGAGTCCTCGTGCTCAGCTGTGTGCATCACCTCGCGACACACAAGGCAACGCAATCTGACCACGAGAAATGTTGGGACGTGATAAATATCCGTCCGTGCACTGGATTTCGCTTGTTTTGGTTATCTTGAATGAAAGAAAAGACGCCTATAACCGGACCATCCGTAAACGGGGTGGTGGGGGAGGGGACATCCAGTACCTTTGAAAGGGGGGGGGGGAAATCAACAATTATAATACAACTCTAAATCATGCACGAGAACCTTCCATGCACAATTCCAACCCATAGACGACAACAAAGCAAACAAATAATATGATAGTCTGACTTGTATCCTGTATTTTCATTTCATTCTAAATGATGTTGCATTGAATAGCTGAAGAGGAGCATAATCGTGATGGCCAGACAAAATACCAAAGCAGAGCAAATGAATGAGTGAAATGCTGATGTGTCTATAAAGTGCAACCCTTCTCTGTCAGACATCGCATCCACTGAATAGTAAGAGTAAACAGGGTCCGAGCTGGAAGCAAATCCTTTCTCACGTTGTGCGCGTGCAGTCTATACGGCTAAACTAGTACAGTGAGGAAAACAGTGGAAATTCATTGCAATGCTGTAAATATACCTGAGCAGATTTGCATGCATGAAATCTTACCCAAGTGAACGGCTATAGACTGTAAAAGTACTCCTGACCACACAGCAATGTTGCTGTTCAAACAAAGCATCCACAGGCCTTCATTTCCTATTAATCACTCAGTAGTTTCTACTCACGGTCAGATAATAACGACGCTGAAGCTCTACAGTCCTAAATCCAGGCCATGGTGCTAAATCCTTCTCGGTCTGTGGCCAATTCTGCACGGAACATAGAATATATATTCTTTACCTGATATCTAAAACCTCCTGGAGAAAGTGCAAGAAACAGCGATGACAATATTTACTTGGATGGTGCAGATTCAGTTAATGGTGCCTCAGCGTTCCCTGTGCGCCTCTCTGTCTCCAAATCCAGCGGTGATGTCATGCTGCCAGCCGGAGACGCTCATTGTTTATTAAAGCACCTTCTTAAAGGCGCAGCGCCACCTGCAGAGCTTGAGTCAGCGATATGACGTCATGCGGGAGAACTTCCCGGTTCTGGACTCGGAAGTGGTCACGCGTGTCGGAAATCTCCAGAAGACATTATAATAAACAACCTCATTAATTCAATTCATTGAATTGTATTTGAATATCGCTTTGGACAATGGACATTGTCTCAGAGCAGCTTTACAGAAATATATAGACACAGGATACAGATTTTAAGTGTGTGAATTTATCCCTATTGAGCAAACCAGTTTTGGCGGTGATGATATGAAGAAGAAACTTTGAAAGGAACCAGACTCAGAAGTTCACCTATCCTCATCTGGCTAACACCGGATAGTGTGAAAGTAAAATGGTAAATGGTAAAATGATAAATGGCGCACTTATATAGTGTGCACTTTACACTGTCTCATTCACCCATTCACACACACACCAATGGTAGCAGAGCTGCCATGCAAGGCGCAAGCTTGTCATCGGGAGCAACTTGGGGTTCAGTGTCTGGCCCAAGGACACTTCGGCATGTGGAGTCATGTGGGCCAGGAATCGAACCACCAACCCTACGATTGGTGGACAACCCGCTCTACCAACTGAGCCACAGCCACTCAGAAAGTTCATTATGGTTTTTGTTGAACCGGTCCATGAAGTCTTTGTTGAACCAATTCACTGTTCACTAAAGGAGACCCGAGTGCAAAATTACACGGTGGTAATTGCAGTCTCATGTCCATAGCAGCACCCGTAGTCCCAGCAACTACAGTGAGAATGTCCATGTGGAACTTAGGTCCAAATCTATTTCATGGTACTTCAAGCGGTACCATCCTAAGCAATCTCCAGGCTGTAGCCTCCAGTTGATAGGAGCTCCTATTACTCATAGTTGTCACTAGGTTCTAAGGGAAAGCTTTTTGGAGCAGCAAAAGAGTGAAAAGCTTAAGAGCTTATTTTTTTTAAACATTAGTCATATAAGAACTAAAGTCGATTGTGGCTCCTCCATTCAGCAATGACTACTGTTTACAATCATGGTGAGCAGAAAAGCATCTTAAACCTTCCCGGGTTGGCATGAGCATGCTAATCCCCGTGCTCAGCTGTATGCATCACCTCATGACATACAGTGGTGTGAAAAAGTGTTTGCCCCCTTCCTCATTTCCTGTTCCTTTGCATGTTTGTCACACTTAAGTGTTTCGGAACATCAAACCAATTTAAACAATAGTCAAGGACAACACAAGTAAACACAAAATGCAATTTGTAAATGAAGGTGTTTATTATTAAAGGTGAAAAAAAATCCAAACCATCATGGCCCTGTGTGAAAAAGTGATTGCCCCCCTTACTATAACTGTGGTTGTCCACACCTGAGTTCAATTTCTCTAGCCACACCCAGGCCTGATTATTGCCACACCTGTTCACAATCAAGGCATCACTTAAATAGAAGCTGCTTGACACAGTAAGGTCCACCAAAAGATCCTTAAAAGCTACACATCATGCCGAGACCCAAAGAAATTCATGAACAATTGAGAAAGAAAGTAATTGAGATCTATCAGTCTGGAAAGGGTTCTAAAGCCATTTCCAAAGCTTTGGGAATCCAGCGAACCACAGTGAGAGCCATTATCCACAAATGGCGAAGACATGGAACAGTGGTGAACCTTCCCAGGAGTGGCCGGCCGCCCAAAATTACCCCAAGAGCGCAGCGACGACTCATCCAAGAGGTCACAAAAGACCCCACAACAACGTCCAAAGAACTGCAGGCCTCACTTGGCTCAGTTAAGGTCAGCGTTCATGCCTCCACCATCAGGAAAAGACTGGGCAAAAATGGCCTGCATGGCAGAGTTCCAAGGAGAAAACCACTGCTGAGCAAAAAGAACATCAAAGCTCGTCTCAATTTCTCCACAACACATCTTGATGATCCCCAAGACTTTTGGGACAACATTCTGTGGAC
>JAFFST010052587.1:127498-142853 GCA_022414735.1 Noturus placidus
CTCCAGGACGCTGTAAAAGCCTCATTGCACGTTATCGCAAACGCTTGGTTGCAGTTGTTGCTGATAAGGGTGGCTCAACCAGTTATTAGGTTTAGGGGGGCAATCACTTTTTCACACAGGGCCATGATGGTTTGGATTTTTTTTCACCTTTAATAATAAACACCTTCATTTACAAATTGCATTTTGTGTTTGCTTGTGTTGTCCTTGACTATTGTTTAAATTGGTTTGATGTTCCGAAACACTTAAGTGTGACAAACATGCAAAGGAACAGGAAATGAGGAAGGGGGCAAACACTTTTTCACACCACTGTATTGCATAATAACAGAATTCACTTATTTGTTTATCTCATATGGAGGAAAAGACAGCTATACTCAGACCATCTGTAAACAGTGAGGTGGGGGAGGGGACATCCAGTATATTTGAAGGGAAAATAACATTATAATGCAACTATAAACTCTGCACAAGAACATTCCATGCACTATTCCAGCCCATAGGTGACGCTACACAAACAAATAAAGTCAGTGGTGGTTTCTCCATATATATTAGCCGTAACAAAAAGCCATATTTTGTGTTTACCCATTTAAAAAAAGTTTCAAATGGAACTAAAGTTCCATTTATTTACTCACCTTTATAGCTGCTCCATAAAGTTGTTATTGCACCTAGTAGTCACAAAGCAGAACTACAACAAGCATTAATAAAGGCCCAATGGGGTGTAAATAATGCTGCTCCATGCTTGCTGTCTATGTATGTTTTCAGTGGAGGTGGAGCAGCAGGCAGGACATTTATAGACAGGGTTAACAAATAATTTAATTTAATTCCATGTCCACAAAGATCTTACATTATATCAAATAACTTGAATTACATCTACTTTTTCCAAAAAGTTATTTATGATGTTTAGAACCATTTGTTTTATAAGATATATTGCAAGGGTTGGGAGAGGGAAAGGGAAATTATGGTATACATAATGTCAGTATATCAGAAATGCATGTGCACAATGGTAACCTTGTTTCCCACGCAAAGGATTAGAAGAAGAATTTTGGGGCTTTTTTGTGTTTTTTGAGAAGTAGTTGAGCTGGAAATTTAGTTGAAACCTGGCAAACACACCTGCTGTATCGAACACAGTTAAATAAAAATAAAACCACTCAGAATGAGATGCAGGTTGGTATATTGGATCATGGACGCATGAATCCATCTTCTTAACATGTTTTTTTTCTTTAACATCATGGCCATTTGGTTGTTGATATGCCATCTGTAAGCTCAAGGCCAGAGATTTCAGAGCTCAAAAGATTAATCGAGTCCCAATTCAGAATGCTTGAGAAAATTTCAGAAACATCCAACTAGAGCTTGTTTTTATTTATAATTTTTTTCTTCAATGCACCATTTCACATATCCACCAAGAACATCATGAGGTGATAAACATAGTTGTTTCATGCTTGACTGGCTTTGTCCAAAGTACAGCCAGTTTACTGCAACATATGTTTTCTGGAAAATGTGATATGATACAACAAAACCGATCCATTGGTCTAATGTGTTTGTTATAGAGAACTATTGTATGTCCACAGGGTATATTGCTGAATAATTTATGAGAGTAGTAGCCATCTGTCAGATACTGAAATGGTCAGTGAACCATTGAGAATGGATGATTTTAGATCCTTCTTTAGCCTACAAGCCTGTAGCGTGTTCTCTTCATATCGTCATAACTGAAAACAATTAAGTTGTGCTCTTTTGTAATTGTGGAATACACTCACTGGCCACAATAGGAACACCTGTACCTCTGCTCATTTGCGTGATTTTCCAGTCAGCCAATCATGTGGTAGCATCACAATGCATAAAATCATGCACATGCCGGTCATTAGAAATATTAGAATGAGGAAAAAAATGAGCTCAGTGACAATGACTGTGGCATTTTGTTTATTTTAGAAACTACTGATGTACTGGTCCTTTTTTCAATCTTCAACTGTCCAATTTCAATGATCCTGTGCCCAGTGTAGCCTCAGATCCCAGCCTTTGGCTGACAGGAGTCAAACCCAATGGGTTCTTCTGCCTTTGTAGCCAGTGTGCAACTAGTTTGTGTAATGCAGACGCATGCTTCAGT
Organism: Noturus placidus; assembly: GCA_022414735.1. Lineage (NCBI taxonomy): Eukaryota > Metazoa > Chordata > Actinopteri > Siluriformes > Ictaluridae > Noturus > Noturus placidus. The sequence goes on from JAFFST010052587.1 coordinate 129,594, forward strand.
GAACCATTGTGCTGTATCCTAGGGTTAAAACACATGAACACGACACTTTAAATGCTGTAATTCCTACAATTCTGTTCAACCTTATGTGACGAATAGTGCCATGAATGCCTTAAAAAAGTAGTATGTACTTTCTGAACTACTCCTGAACTTATTTGTCTTTTCTTGCCAGTAAAAATCTGCCTTACACCTGTTCCCTTTCTCTTACTCATGACATCACCACTGTTAAATAAAATCTAAGTGTTAAAAAGACCTGTTATTTATATCTGAAAAGGTCACTGCATTAAGGTTGTATTTATTACCAACCTATACTATACACAGATAAAACAGACATTTTTGAGTCATGACTAAAGGGTTGCATATTACACAGTGGTATGGTACTGGTATTGAACAATTTGGAAAAGAAGAAAAAATATATATATGTTTAAAACTGCCACAATTTTTGTACAATACACCATCTCAGTATGTCAAAATGATATTGAAGTGGTTCCTAACTATTTCACTGCTGAATGGATGAACAATATTATATCCGCTTGCTTCATTGACACTCAAGATTGAAAGTGACTTCAAGACAACAGGTAACTTAAGCTTAACCAGTTCACCATAAACATTTAATTCTGATGAACAGTGCAGGAAATGTATGCTTGAGATACAACAACATTTAATTGTATCTCAAGTGTCTTTCAAACACTTAATATATCTCCCATGTAATCTCCATTGCAATCAGATGAGTGCAAGATTGCATGGTATTTCCTGCATTTAGCCTGGCATTTTCTTTTCAGACAGACTGAACAATGCAAACTATTTTTCACTATTAAAACTTAGTACAATGTGAAAATTTCAAGACCCCCCTACCTCTTGTTTTGATGTCCTTAAGGGGGCATCAAGCCTTATTTAATGGGGTCAGACCCCGCCGTAACCCCCCATAATTCACACCCTGGTTGTAGCCCAAAGTTCAAAGTGTTGTGCATTCTGAGTTGCTTTTCTGCTCACCATGAATTTACATGAGCATAACCTTCCTGTCACCTTGAACCAGACTGACCATTCTCCTGCAATCCATAACTGATGCTCTTGACCTGTATCTACATGATTTTATGCATTGCGCCACTGCTACCTGATTGGCTGATTGGATAATTGCATGAAAAACCAGGGTTAGAGATATTCCTATTAAAGTGGCACATTTCATGGCTCAGCCAGAAATCATCTGGAAGACAATATTACAACTTAGAGATGCTTTTTTTAACTTTTGTGATATGTATTCTTTAGTTCCATAATTATTTGCTTTACATACAGTTACTAAACATTAACATTAAGTTTTGTTTGGGTTAAGGCTAGTTAGAGCTAGTTAACTTTACTGAACTTAGCTTAGCAGTTAATATTAGTTAGATGACTCAGCTATCGTTATCTAGTAACTAAACTCAATCAAACACCAATTTGTAATTAGCTAAGATTAAAGAATTTATCTAGCAGGCTGTGCTGTTATCTATGCAGCTAGTGTTGGTGAGGTAACTAGCATATACATTATCAGAATGATTGATTGTGAAAAATTGGAACATTTTGCTAAAAGCATGCTGTCATTATATAATTATGTTCCAAAAGAGTTCTACGAATTTGGATAACTTAAAAACAGGATAAGTGTGTTAGGTATCTAATTTTAGCTTATTTACATAATAACGCACTCACCATATGTCAATAGACCAAAAGTCATGGACTCTCACTGCACATACCTAACATTTGAAGCATTTAGTCCATCAAAAAGGGGCACTTCATTTTGTCCCAAAAAGGGAAGGGGTTCAAGTCATGTCAGTCTTTTTCACTGTAATGAAATTCTGAGTTGACTTTTTTAGTTTAAACATCTTTCAAATTTTATTTTCACATTAGTTTATTGTTTCCTACATTTATGTAGACCGCTAACTAGAGGAGCTGATTCTCTGCTGTAACTCAGCACAACTGTGTCCTAGAGGTGCTTTGCTTTCTGGAATTTTGAGTACAATCTCGCCTATGTTGGATTTCTCATTAGTATGATGTTGAAAATTGGGAGTGAGAAAAGACGCTCTTGCTCTTTTGGTTTTATCTGTTATGTTTAAAACCATTGAAATTTTAATCCTTATTCTCCTTTTAAACACCATTGGTATTGTGCTAGTTAAATTGGTATCCTGTGACGTTTGCTTGCACAAACTTCTCAAAGGAATAAACAATATACAACACCGACCAACAAATTAGCGCCAGAATCACTAATCACATCACTAACGCTTCAGTATAAACATATATAATGTGTTTCAGGGTAGGCATTTCCTTTAACAAAAATCCCATTAGTGAATAAAGACCAACTTGCAGCACTGATTAGCAACTAGCTGCCCGATGCCTCCTGGGATAGGCTCCAGGTTCCCCGTGACCCTGAAAAGGAGTAAGCGGTTGAAGATGGATGGATGGATGGATGGATATAATTAAACTCTTTTGGCTAAATTAATGTTTTGTCCTGTATTTGTCCTTTGTCCTCTCACACAAGGACTCAACTGAGCTAGACTTTAAAGTAGTGTTTATTCACTGCTTATATTCTCTCTTAGCTGTTTCACCTCAAGGGAAAAAACTTCTGCATCAGAATGACACAGCATCTACTGTGTCTGAAAAAATAAAATACGTTTCCTTTCTTTTTTTCCACCTCAGCACTTGGCAAAGCAGTCATAGATTTAATGTGGCATTATAATAATCTCTGCCCTGAGGGTCCACATAAAAGTAGGTCTAATAGCTTTCCCAGCTCATATTTCCACACTTTAAAACTAAATTTTAACTATGCAACTGTAATTTTCTCTTTGATGGTGTGAATGGCATCTTGACAGCTGAATTTTAATTATTTTTTCTCTATGCAGAATTTTACGGTGCCAGACAATGTAATCTGAAAATGCAGTAGATACAACCAGAGCAATTTGTCTTTCGCTGCATGAAAGCGCCTTATCTTGAACACAGGCTCTTTTTTTTTTTTTTCATTTTGTTTTCCCCAGAATTGTGTTAATAGATACACTCACTGTGAGAGAAGGAAAAATGTGATGCTCATACCAATGTGGAGAGCCATCTATCAAAAAAAAATGTTTTAATGCTAATCTTGTTCCCATGAACAGATCCCCATCTAGTGGACAAATCAATACATGGCGAGTGTGCCAGCTCTCAGTATCAGACATACACATATACAAGTCAAGTACAAAAGCTTGCTTACCTTAAAATCCATCCATTAATTTTCTGTACTGCTTATCCTACACCGGGTAGCGACAGAGCCTGGAGCCTATCCCAGGGAACTCAGTGCATAGGGCGCGGGACACCCTGGATGGTGTGCCAACCCATCACACATACATATTCACACTATGGACAATCTGGAAATACTAATCAGCCTAGCGCCCATGTATTTGGACCGAGGGAGGAAACCAGAGTACTAGGAGAACTGGTAGAACTTACAAGCACCGCACACACGGGGCAGAGGCAGGATTCAAACCCTGGAGGTGAGAGGCAACAGTGCTAACCACCGTGCCCCCCACCTATGGGACAAAATAATTAAGATATAGACCTGACTCATCTAAACAACAGGACATTCAGTATATTAGGTTTCACAGTTGTTCCAGTAACAAAAATGTGTATAATAGTGCATGTTTTGTTATTAGTTTTTTTTTTTTGTTTGTTTTTTGGGGGGGGGGGGGTATTGGTTTTTCTCCAATACCTTGTATGTTCACTCAATTTATATATTTTGTTTTCTGGTTACTTTGCTCTGTATTTCTGAATGCTGTTATGTTGCAGTATAGACTTATATTACATTTCAATCTTCTTGCGATTCTCGTTATGTGGAGGAAGGAAGAAAGGAAAGATGGATTGATGGATATAGTTGATAGGAAAAAGGGGGAAACGGCTTTGTTGCCTTTTGTTACCATAAGGCCTGGATTTGTCTTTTGTGGAGTTGGGAATGCTAAAGAAAATAAAGTGAATATTGTGATATTTTAACAAATTAGCAAAGAACGAATTATATTTTTCCTCCCTGGCACCTCTGTGAGGAAAGATGATTCCACAGAGTATAATAAATATTAATATTTGGTATGTTAATATTTGATATGTTTTGTTTTCATGGTGGTAATAGCCATATGCTGTTTTTGGCAATAACGCCGCTAACAAGTGCTAGACTTTTTCAAAGCGGAACCATTGTAAAGCCTGTTTCAACACGGAGTCAATATAGAGACGCGCATTATCTGTCTTGCCATCGTTGCAACATATTTGAATGTTAGGTATATTTAGTTAGCACTAATGTGAGAACTAGGACATTAATACGACACAACCACGCTAATTTTCCGTTTGGTGTTCAGGAAACAGACATGAAGTCGTATATATTCACCAGGAATGATCACAACATGTTTTCATATGAGATGTTGGCAGAAGCTAACAATAGCTCATGTTTTTAATTTACGATTTGATATCGTTAGGCCAAAGCTGGCATAATTAAAAATATAGAGTCGCAAACATTTTAAAATAAGAGCTAATTATCAACATTAGTTATGTATAGGTCATGTAACATTAAAATGACACACCATTAAAAACGCTAAAGATGCGGAAGTGACTAGGAACCAGTTCACATGTTAACCAATCAGGTGCCCTGACGAGCGCATGCGCAGTTTACACAATTCCCTTTCACATGCGAGGTGCTTATAGCCTAGCGTTACGTTAAAGTAGCTACTTAGCACGTAACATGTTTGTTTAAGCGATTGTAGTCACACAATATTATGTCTCATTTATAAAAGTTCATTTGTATATTTAATCTCGGAGTAAATTGCTCGGGGTTTCTTTGAGAGGTAAGTCATTCTGTCTTTCGCAAGTCTCGCGTGAATGACCCTCAGACCTTGTGTTGTCAAATCTTAACGGTAAAGTCCTAAACGGCTCCGGATTGGCTACATAGTGCACGAGATACAACGTAAAAGCAGTTTATTTATACCATATATAGGGCGCTTGTAAAGGGAAGGAAGAGGCATTTGGAATTCGCCTTATTATGATAGGATCCAATGAAACAGTTTATTAAATTGCTCTTTGCTAAGCGTGTGGTTGGTTATGATCGTGGTTTTATATATTACTTTACATCAGTTTTATTTCATGTATACTGCGCTTACTATGAGATTATTTTAATAGTGAAACACTTTATAAATTTAATTTGTACCCTTCCTTTAGTGTTACGGCACTGATACCACAGTATATTACCATATACCTTTATACCATTAGGGCGGCTGTGGCTCAGTCGGTAGAGCGGGTTGTCCACTAATCCACTAACCGTGGGGTTGGCGGTTCGAATCCCGGCCCGGGTGATCCCATGCCGAAGTGTCCTTGGGCAAGACACTGAACCCTAAGTTGCCCCCAATGGCAAGCTAGCACCTTGCATGCAGCTCTGCTACCATTGGTGTGTGAATGTGTTCTCATTAGTAAGTCACTTGTAAATGTAAAATTGATATTTCTGTAAAGCTGCTTTGAGACAATGTACCATTGTAAAAAGCGCTATACAAATAGATAAATTATTATTATTAAATTATATACCAAAATGTTTGGGAGATAACCTTGTTTTCATTTTATTGTTCATCACTTGATGACTCATCCTGTACCAGTCTTGTGTTCGTCCAATTACATGCTCTCTATATGAATTTTTATATATATACCACCCGAGGGTGTGTCTTGCACTACAGTAGCAGCTTTGATGTAGCAAACAACTTGGGCCTGTTAAATGTTGTAATGTGCTACCTCAGGCTGAATGAGAACATGATTCTGTATTTATACACCATCAGGGCTTCTCCATAAGTAAAAGTAAGTAGTATAATTTTCTAGCTGAACCCAAACGTTTACATGCACCTAGGCTGAAGATATTCCCTCGGTTTTTCACAACTACACCAGAATTCCAGTAGGTCAAAAAATTTACAGACGCCAAGTTGAAGGTCTCTTTAGACAATGTGGAAGATTCCAGCAATTGTAATGTCTTTAGGAGCTTCTACTTGAACAGTGGTCATAATTAGGAGTGTATAAGGCCCTACCTTTAGAGCTATCCTTTTACCTTTTTGCCTTTGATACCATGAGAAAATCCAAGCAACTTAGCCAAGTCCTCTGAAAAAAAGCTGAATTTGACATAAGACCAGTTCCTCCTTGTGAGCAATTTCCAAACACCCAAAGGCACCACGAGCATCTTTACGAACAATTGTATGCAAATAGAAAAAATCTTGGGGTAACACAGAGACTGCATCATTCAGGCAGGAGGCACAAATTAACTCCCAGGGATGATCAAACGTTGGTCTGAAAGGGTCAACTGAACCCCAAGATAACAACAAAGGTACTGGTCAAGGCGGTGGAGGCATCAGGTACCAAAGTATGCAAATCCACCATTAAGAATGTTCTACATCACCATTAACTGAAAGACTGTTGCACAAGGAAGCCCTTAGTCCAAGACGGGCATAAAAACACCAGACTGAAGTTTGCATGTGATCACTATCCTTTGGAGAAGTGTTCACTGGTCAGATGAAACAACAATTGAACTCTTTGGTGTTATGTATACTCCATGTATACTATGTATACTCCAAGCAGGATGAACACTATCTCAACTGTGAAGCCTGGGGGTAGCAACATCATTCTGTGGGTGTTTTGCTGGAGATGGAACTGATGCACTTAGGAAATAGTTAGCACAATAAGGAAGGAGGATTTTCCAGAAATACAGAAGCATAACCCAAGACATCAGCTAAAAAGTCTTGGTCTCTACTGGGTCTTCCAGCAGGGCAATGATGTATCAAACATGCATCCAGAGTTGTAATAAAATGGTTTAAAGATAACAGTGAAAGTACTGGAGTAACCATCACAAAACCCTGACATGAATCCCATAGAAAATGTGTAGACTGAACTGAAAACTTATGTTGAGCAAGGAGGCTTACAATCCTGACTGAGTTACACCAGTTCTGTCAGGAGGACCAAGCAAACATTCCAGCAGAGTATTGTGTGAAGCTTGTGGAAGGCGACCCTAAGTGTCTGATCCAAGTTCAAGCAATTAAACTTGCCATCAAATACTAACAAAATTTATTGACCTACTGAGAATCTGATGTTGTAAATACAAGTAATAAATGAAATAAATCTGTCTCTTAGCTATTATTTTGAAAATACCTTTTATGGAATTGAAGCAGTAATTGACTTAACACGGGAAATGTATGTAACAAGAAATGTGTGGAATTGTGAAAAATTTTATTTGAATTTCTTAAACCTTGGTGTATGTAAACTTTTGTCCTCAATTATACATACTGTTAACATATGTCTGGTGCCTCCCAGTAATGACCCTCGGGTCACCATCAACAAATGCGAATATACACATGGACACCTGAAGAGCAATAACAGCACAAAGAATCACAGGAGTGTCCATCAGTTTGTCTTTTTAATATTGATCATTTAGGAGGGCTCTTCTGCATTTTGTTTTAACACTTAAGCTTCAAATGACCCTAATTGTAAGAGTACGAAATGAACACAACACGTTTTCCCTTTAGGTAGCTATGGCGAATTTGTCCAGTTATGCCGTGCGCATGGCTCGCCTCAGTGCCCGCATCTTTGGTGATGTGGTGCGGCCTACAGACTCCAAATCCATGAAGGTGGTGCAGCTGTTCAAAGAGCCTCCTATGGCACAGAAGAAAGAGGTGTATGACTGGTACCCTCAGCACAAGATCTACTATTCCCTGACCCAGAAACTCCGATACATGGGCCTCTTCAGGTAGGTTGTGTTCTCTAAACACACTTCACTGGTGTACAGTATCTCACAAAAGTGAGTACACCCCTCACATTTCTGTAAATATTTGATTATCTTTTCATGAGACAACACTGAAGAAATGACACTCTGCTTTAATGTAAAGTAGAGAGTGTACAGCTTGTGTAACTGTGTAAATTTGCTATCCCTTAAAAATAACTCAACACACAGACATTAATGTCTAAACCACTGGCAACAAAAGTGAGTACACCCCTAAGTAAAAATTTCCAAATTGGGCCCAAAGTATTTTGTGTGGCCACCATTATTTTCCCGCACTGCCTTAACCCTCTTGGGCATGGAGTTCACCAGAGCTTCACAGGTTGCCACTGGAGTCCTCTTCCACTCCTCCATGATGATATCACGGAGCTGGTGGATGTTAGAGACCTTGTGCTACTCCACTTTCCATTTGAGGATGCCCCACAGATGATCAATAGGGTTTAGGTCTGGGGACATGCTTGGCCAGTCAATCACCTTCACCCTCAGCTTCTTTAGCAAGGCAGTGGTTGTCTTGGAGGTGTGTGTGGGGTCGTTATCGTGGTGGAATAATGCATACTGATCATGCTCTGCTTCAGTATGTCACAGTACATTTTGGCATGCAGCAAATTTACACTGTACACTCACTACTTTACATTGTAGCAAATTGTCATTTCTTCACTGTTGTCACATGAACATATATAATCAAATATTTTAAAAAATGTGAGGGGCGTACTCACTTTTGTGAGATACTGTATGTGATAATTGCATTCATATGTTTGTTGATTTTGTTGTTTTTTTGTCACCTACAGAGATGAACACCAGGACTTTAAGGAGGAGATGCAGCGTCTCAGGAAGCTGCGCGGAAAAGGAAAGCCCAAAAAAGGAGAAGGAAAGAGAGCCATGAAGAAAAAGTAGGCAAGAAGATGCTGTATTTAAGGCCGCATTTTCAGGAGTCGTGAAGCATTCCTGCATATCTTGGAGGACATTCAAGAGTTTGGGTGTAGTGACTGTCCCATTCTGCTGCTACAGAGAATGCAGAGATGTGAATCCTCAGCAGGAAGTAGCGAAAATTCAAGTCATCAGCTTGAGTGTTACTTATTTTGTTGTGGATTAAAATATTCACTTTCATATAAGTCAGTCTTGAATGGTTAATTACATCCTTCTCCTCTGTTTCACTCCCATTTATTTCAGCAATCTTGAAGTGGTCAGTTACAGGTTGCCAGGTTGGGTAGAGACCCTCTGGCTATTTTTGGGTTTTGTTAATAAAATGTATGGTCAAAATATTCATACATCTTTAGTAAGTACTTCCTCGTCAGGGTTGCAGTGTATTTTCGATTCCATTTTATTTATATCGCACTTATAGCAGGCAGAGGCAACTGTGGTAAGGAAAAATTCCCTGAAATGGCTAGAGGAAGAAACCTTGAGAGACACCAGACTCAAATTGGATGCCATATTCTTCTGGGTAACACCGGATAGTGTAATTATAAATCATTTCTCTTCTATAACTGTATACTATAGAGTCAAAAAGTGCCAATTGTGTTAACAGGAACTTGAGTATGAGCATCATTAGAGTTTTAAATTTATTTCTGTGGTATCAAACTGAAGTTATTAACTGTTCAGTGATAGTGTAAACTGTTCTTAGCAATTACAGTCCTTAGGCTGTCCAAGGAAGAACATCTCAGAATCAGAAAAGGGTTTAATTGCCAAGTACAGTTTTTAGCACATACAAGGAATTTGTTGTGGTGTTGTTGTTGCACGTCGCGCATTTACTAAATGGAATAATATGTACACAGTATGTATAAATTACAAAAGAAGAAGGAACAGTGGCATTAATGGAATATGTACATAGTATGCATAATTACAAAATAAGATGGACATAAATAGACTTGGAAAAGAAGGAACAGTGGCATGAAAGTCAATGACTGGAATGTGGACAGAGTTCGAGTGGTTTCCGGGCCTTATTAATAAGGCTAGTGGCGGACGGGAAGAAGCTATTCCTGTGTCGAGAGGTTTTGGTTCTGATGGCCCTCAGCCTCCTACCAGACGGGAGTGACTCAAATATAAAATGTCCAGGGTGAGAGGGATCGGCCACAATCTTTTCAGCACGCTTCAAACTCCTGGTGACATACAGGTCTTGGAGCGACAGCAGATTGCTGCCAATCCAAGACCCCTACAGCGATCTTTATGGTGTCTGTGTGGTACCATCCACAGTAAACTCATGGTGATCTTTGGACTATGCATGTGAGGCCATCTTCACAAGAAGAGAGTGATTTTTAAGTGATTATCGACTATGAGCAATCTAGAGCAGCCAATCCAGCTATCAAACTGTTTTAGGGAGGTGGGAGGAAACTTTCACTATATGGTGTTTTATGGATACCTGACCATCACACTTGTATGTGGTTCTTCCTCAAATTTTTGCCACAAAGAGGGAAGCACACAATTTTACAGGATGACTTTGTATGCTGTAGAATTACAATTTCGCTTCACTGGAACTAACAGGTTCAAACCTGCTCCAGTATGACGATGCCCCTGTGCACAAACAAGCTCCATGAAGACATGCTGCGCCAAGTTTGGAGTAGAAGAACTCGAGTGCCTGCACAGAGCCCTGACCTCAACCCCACTGAACAATTTTGGGTTGAATTGGAATGCTGACTGCACCCCAGCCCTCCTCGTCCGACATCAGGGTCTGGCCTCATTAATGCTCTAAGCAGATTGGGGAACCAGGCTGTGATGGTGTTGAGCACACTCCCTATGAGGGCTGAGTAGAATATTTTCAAGATGGGTTGAGATTTCAGCTTCACAGTGCTGCCCTGAATTTTAAGGTTGATCTACAAATCTTTTGGGGTTTGTGCACTTGACAAAATTCTGACATTTGGGTCAAACACAATACTAACAGATGACACCTCTAAATAGAGGGTGTGTGACAAATCTACAGGGCCAAAAAGTAATAATTATTAGTCAACAATACTCCTGAATGGGAAGAGGCACCCATGCCAAGTCCCTCTTCATCACTGTTATCTGACACATCCCCCATTGTGGGCCCTTTCCACTGAATGTTTTGCTGCATTCGGATTATGGACATGGCATATTTTTGTGAAGTTGGAAGATGTGATGCTTGAGTCATCCAATGGGACCTCTCCGCTGTTTGCCATGGGGTGATGAGTGGTGTGATGTCTGCTAAGAAAATTAGTGTTGCTTTAAGGATATCGGTAGCACCCCTGCAGAAACAACAACAGAAAGAATTAACGCTCACACTGAAATACAGTACAACAAAGTAAAATTTGTCAAAAATTTGGAGTGGGAAAATATACAATTCAGTAAAAAGGATACATTGTGTCACTGGTGCAATATTGTCACAATATTATGTAGCAAGCTATAAAATGGCTTTAAATGTTAAATATTATTGTGCAGGTTTATAGAAATGTCGATTGTTAAAAGCACTATACAAGTAATATTTTATTCAAAATGTATTCACTTAACACCATCTCCTGTTACTTGATATAACAGCTATGAATAGCAGTTTCCTCACCAACCCCTTTTTTAATTAATAAGACCAAAAAAGCAGCTTGCCATGTTACCAGAACCCACCAAGCCCTCTGTCCTGAAGAGTTTACTGTGTCAAAAAACTTACAGCTGTACTCCTGACTGTTACAAACACTGACACTGGAGTCTTTCCAAATATGTCAAATAAACATCTCCTCACATAAAAACAATTACCCACATTTTAAACTGTTCATCAAACAGTGCGCCTGCGATATAAGTCCCTGTGTAAATTACAATAGAAATGATAACATATTAGAACCTTAATATAAACACAGCTGGAACTATTTTCCAAGTGAGCTCTCACTCACTCTCAGTAACCACTTTATCCTGGTCAGGGGATCTGGAGCCTATATTGGGAACACACCCTGGACACCAGTCCATCTTAGAGCAACATGCACATACTCATTCACAAATATGGGCAATTTACCTTAGCTAACCCACCTACAGTGAGGGAAAAAGTATTTGATCCCCTGCTGATTTTGTACGTTTGCCCACTAACAATGAAATGATCAGTCTATAATTTTAATGGTAGTTTTATTTGAACATTTACATTTACATTTATTCACTTAGCAAACGCTTTTATCCAAAGCGACTTACAAAATGAGAGATACAAGCAAAGTGATATCAAACAGATATTCTGGATTGTAAAAAAACAGTACCTGGGTCTCCTTTGGTTATTATTGAACTATTTCACAACGTTCTGAGAATGTTATATTCTGGATTGTAAAAAAAACAGCACCTGGGTCTGCTTTGGTTATTTTTTAACCATTTCACAATGTTCTGAGAATGCTATATTCTGGATTATATATATATATGAAAAAAAACAGCACCTGGGTCTCCTTTGGTTATTTTTGAACCATTTCACAATGTTCTGAGAATGTTATATTCTGGATTATAATTAAAAAAAAAAAACGTGGGTCTCCTTTAGTTATTATTGAACCAGTTCACAACGTTCTGAGAATGTTATAATTTGGATTATATATATATATATATATATATGAAAAAAAAAAAACAGCACCTGGGTCTCCTTTGGTTATTTTGAACCATTTCACAATGTTCTGAGAATGTTATATTCTGGATTATGTATATATATATGTCAGGTTTAAAATCCTGCGGCATAAAAAATATTACACGGAAAGACCGAGACAGACTCTTTCGTTAACCTTTTTACTCGCGAGGAGAGCAAGCAGAGACTTTCTCAGTCTCCTACACACTCTGATAAGTCTCTGTATCTCCTTGCCTTTTATTGGATTTTAGGGAGGCCCTGGTTACATAGTTATTCCAGCAACTAAGGGATGGGAGTAAGCTTATGCTGGATACATGCACATTCCTAACTTATCTCACCAGAAGGTTTCTGTCTGGAAATACAAGGACGAAACAGTAAATCTTGTGGTTCTCCTTCTCACACAGTATTGCAACGCACAAACATATATCTTTACAATAAGCATACATGAGATAACTAATATCATAAGGCAGCATATTTATCTCTTACATACATATATGAAATAGCATTCTTATTTTCATTTAATCCATCATTTCCCTCCTGTTTATCACATGTATTCTTGTAACTTCACTTTACAGTCTCATCGTCGCCGATTTTCAACTGCAAGATCATTTCTTTGTAGATTACAGGTTTACACTTGGAGGTTCTAGGTCAGGACTGTCATAGTCTCCAGGATAGGAAAACAGGTCAGGTAGATTCATGTCATCTTCCTCTTCCTCCTCTTCTGATGCTTCTTTGTACTCTTCGGTAGCAAGTAGAGCATATACCTGTTTTTCCATCGGCAAAATTGCTGTGGTAATCAAGCGATTCACAAGTGCTCTGAGACATGGAATACAGCAGCAGCCACACAAGGTGAGTATTGATGCAAACATTGCGATGGAAAGCAGTATCGATGTTACCAATGTCTTGTATTTTCCAAACATGTTAGCCCATGCATCCCACATCTCGGTATTGACTC